>JANSTR010154162.1:0-16776 GCA_025434805.1 Antipathozoanthus remengesaui
CTACTACTACTACTACTACTACTACTACTACTACTACTACTACTACTACTACTACTACTACTACTACTACTATTACTTGAACAAGCAAATGTACATTTTTGTGACTGAAGATGTTCATACTCATAAACTGCACTTCACATGATCATGATAATGATTCACAGTTTAGACAGATTAAACGTCTTTTGTCATAAACGTAGGTGAAATTCAACCCCACTGATAAAAACATTTTCATAAAGACACATGCAGTAGTGCGAGAGTTTCCTTACTTGAGTTTTTAGCATTATCCGAAATCTAATTCTGTTTTTGCACGAACATGAACTTTTCTTTCCTTTCACAAAATGTCATAGCTTCTATCAAAAATACACTTGTATTGGACCATAGTTTGCAGCATGTGTCATTGTGTTTAAATAGACCTCTATGTTTGATTAGGGTTTGTTTACAACCACAGATTATCTATTACCAATTGTTTATCGAGAAACCAGTCCCTTCTTGTCAGACACACCTATTGAATGAACGAAAACCATTGGATAATTAACAAAGCGGACTAATCTTCAACCAGTGTTTGAACTGCCACTCTCAATTCTCACTCTCAGTGTTCACAATCCGGGCGCTCGACACTCTTGAACGCAAAACCCGGCTGGC
This sequence comes from Antipathozoanthus remengesaui, assembly GCA_025434805.1. Taxonomy (NCBI): domain Eukaryota; kingdom Metazoa; phylum Cnidaria; class Anthozoa; order Zoantharia; family Parazoanthidae; genus Antipathozoanthus; species Antipathozoanthus remengesaui. The sequence goes on from JANSTR010154162.1 coordinate 643, forward strand.
CAGAACTGGGAAGCATTGTTTAGTTTAAAGGTCAGTCGAAAAGCTTCCTTGTTTCTTTTTAACAGTAGTTTATCCAGTTAGAGAATCTGCGTACAAACCTAGAAACGGTAAATTCACTGGCTTCATAGTATACGTAGGCCATTAGGCATTACGAAAAAGCAGGTTTAATTGTGATGTTGGCTGCCTTATAGTCCGTTGTTTTCAAAATTTAACAGCAAGCAAAGAAAATTAGAAGAGCACAAAACGTCGCCCTAAAATCTCAAAGCCCTCCAGCCAAATATCAATGTATTCTTTCTGTTGACTTGCTGTTTTGGCAAACTGCCGATAAGATATTTTGGCAAGACCATTTATAGCTCAGACTGTGGTTTCATCCAACTTGCATGCTTTTACGAAAAATTGTTATTTTTGTAAATCGAAGGAGCATTAATAACTCCCAGTTTAGCGAGACTAATTTATGGTGACTGAGAACTTTACATCCAGATTCACTTTGATCTGCGACTCAAGAACCACGTGTAAAAAATGTGGGTAAAAAAATAGCTTTAGACTTGGGGACACCAACCGGTTGTTTTGTAAAGCCATTCGCATACCATGATCAGCCTCAACATACACTATATTTCAAATCAAAGAAAACTGAATTTTTTTTCAAACCGTTCAACCTTTTTGGAATTTGTATAGTGTTGACATATTTTGTCTTCATTTTTGTTCTTTAAACGCACTTGTGACAGTTATATGGATGATAAATACTGATTAAAAATTGTTTGTTGGTAGATTGAGAGCTGTTTGATAAATCTTAAGAAATGATGGCTTACAAGATAATTATTTCGCTGCCCCACGTCATTCGCTCGCCACCTTTATTTTTCAGCCCCAGAACTCTCTTATTTATACAAGGACTAACATAAATAAAATAACTTACACTCTAACTAGTGTAGAGATACTATACTAGACTGATAGAATAGGATAAACACTATTGAGTAATGGAATGCGCTCTTTTCTTATAATAACAAAACTCTATATAAGGACACAAGGCTGAGATTTGCCGAAACTGAAGAACAATCTAAGAACAACTTGATCAGACATTTCTTAGAGCCATTTTTATTTTTCCGGGCCAACATAACCAATGTTTGGAAATATATCACGAAATAAAAAAATCTTAATCGCCAACAAAACTAAGAACACCCAGTCGAAAGTTACTGGTTCTTGTGAAAAAAGCGTGTAGTTTTTTCGGTCACTGAGGCAGGAAACCCTACATATATATTTTAAGCGCCTTTAAACCTTCTTTTTAAGCTAGTGTTGGTGTGACCCGGCACCAGTAAGTTCAGGTTTGTAGTTTGACGAAATGGTGACGTGTTTTTCTACTTGAGCTGCAAGGTTGAGGAAAAACAGCAACTATTAGTTCGTTAATCACGTTTCAACTCAGTAGGTCTAACACATTATTTATTCAGCGATTAAAATAGTTTCTAATGTATAAACTGAAAGAAGAGGAAACAAGATTAACGAGAAGGGAGATATACACATTAAAGTTATTCTATTAATTGTTCTTAACTTCTTCACAAACTGCTCCGGCCAGTAACCTTTAATTTTTCGGTTGATCTACTAGCAAGTAAAATTTACATCATCTGTTCCATCATCGTTTTTGAAAATTATACTCACTCCAGAACTTTACAACGAATGTCTGTTTTCACCATATGAAGTTCACATTCAATACAAGAAAATTGTCAACTGTCTCACTGCATTTGATAAAGTATGAAATCTGCCCTTTCTTGAGTATTTAAATGATTAAAATCATTCATTTTCAAAACTTTCTCCTAAATTTAAACGTCTTACGTCTTCCTTCATTTTAAATTCAGTGCACAAAGCATTATTTTAGTAGTTTTAAGAAAATCTTTTGTTTCAAGTTTTCACAGTTTGACAAGTTGTCGCGTGCATTTTTGTTTGGTTTTGAAATAATCAAAACCAGAACGACCACCATCCCTGTTCATGCATAGCATTTCCGCCCATGCATGCTTTTTTTCTTCGTTCAATGACTCTCCAGGAATTGGCATATTTTATGATAATGTTTCCGTGCTTTACAGCTTAATCTCAGTCATTACCAGATTTCAGGCCATCTCCAAACTGTTACCCGTGGCTTTACTTCACCCAACATTTCGGAGTTTTGAAATTGCAGCAAGCCATTTTTTCCGGATGAATTAATAATATTCATGTTTCTTTTGCGCCGTCAGTGACTGAATCAGCAACGATAAGCGAAGATTTAAACTTGGCGATTGCTATGCAGCCATTCAAACAACAGAAGCCCTTTCCTTGCGAGCAATGTACGAAAGCGTTCAAGAGCTGGAACGGGCTAAAGTATCATCTTGGGAAAGTTCACAACGACAACGACACACAAAATATCCGGCATTCCGTCGTAGAAGGTATGTGATATGTTATCGAATTAAGTAACTGCTTGCTCATCATTTTTTTTGTTATCTATGAAATGTTTGTCATGTGTTTTAGTCGAGGTGGGAACTTTCGCACCAGGTCGAGTTCCGTGTTTGTTTATATCTCATAATTCACTAATTCAGTAATTTAGCCAGTTAGCTGGTACCTTGTACTTGAATGTGGAGACAATTTCTTGACTGACAAACAAAAGGTAAGATTTTGCGTTGTCTATGCTCTCCGATTTCAATTTCCGTTTGAAATTCAATGAGAAGTGTGGTCGTATGTATCCGGCTATACAATGATTCCTCCAAAATAACCGGCTGTCGCAATCTCATCGGCCACTTGCGGCTTTGCTTTCAGAGTGCGAATTTGCTTTCAGAGTGCAGGAGAAGTTTGGAAGAGGTTGTAGTCAGTTCGCTATATTTCACGAAATCAGTCGGACAGTTAACCCTTTCAGTTTCATTCAGTGTCAATAATATTATTTATTACTAAAACTTGAATTCTTTGCCGCATACCGCCATGTACACATTGGCAAACTTCCATACTGCTCAATGAACTTACTATAGGTAACCAACAATAACTCATTAGCAGTAGTGATTTGTGGAAAATATTGACTGTGAGTCGGTTATATTTTTATTTATATAACTTCTTGTATTCTTTTCTGGAGTAGTGCAGTTAGAATGAAGCGGAACGGAACTTGAAACCCGCTGAGCTTCCTCCATGTTAAATCCATACTCACTCTGATGCAATTCAGAGTTCTCCTAGCCTTTAGCAATATAGTCGGTCACTTTAATTACCAATACGGGGGAACCCCATAAACTGATATAGTGTTTTCCTGACTCATTGATAATGCATACAAGCACTTTCATTTTCGTTATTACAAATGGTATTGCTTAGTCCGCAAGTTTTGTTTTCAAGCGGATATTGTATTTACAGATGATATAGTTCAGTATGCACAGTGGCAGATTTTCGGAGTAAGAAGGCAACTTCAGTCTTCTGACTGCCTCAGGTAGTAGTAAGTTTAGAATGGGTTTTAAGAATTGGTCACCTTTTTCCTGAATGCCGAAGCAGCGCGTTTCTTAACTTTTCAACTGAATAGTAATATACTCTTGCTGCTTACAACAACTAGAAAGCAGATGCATTAATTCAGTTGTAGAGGATCACTGTCAGTCAGACATTTTCTGACCTCTTGATGGCCTGTTCTTAGAATTTATTGTTCTTGTTCTGAAGAGCAATAAATTTGAGGAAAGCCCCGAAAGTACCCAGAATTACATATCGGTTTAACCTATCTCACATATATGTAATTTGCATTTATTTTTGTTGATTAGTTCTACTATTGAATGGAAATAAGTTTAGGTTGCTAAGATATTCGTAAGGTAAAGTATTTCGTGCGAAAATAAACAGATAGAATATATTGTTCAAAATTCGTTCTAATTCGGGGACAGTGCTCTCATAGAGTTTCTTCTTATTAGAAATAGCGGTGTGTATTTTTACTGATTCCTTCACAGCACACATTCCCTATTTTCATTATATCGTGACAAGGTTTATGACAAACTTTTCAGTGATTGTGTGATCATCCCTTGATCATGATAAATTTTGCTCAGACCTATAATTAGAAATTGCCTCATCCGCCGTTTTCTTGAAGTCAAAACAATCTCGAGACATGAACTTATTTAGAGTTTTAACACAACAAACGATTTAAAAAAAAGATATTGTCAATTTTTAACAATGAGAACTTACACTATGAACATATTCCGGCCTGTCAAGAGGCAATTTTATGATGAAAGATTAAATGTGATTTTAGCAAACGTAGTCGATGCACTCCAATTTTTTTCGTGAGAGTGACGTCTCTGGATGAATAATGCTGCATTAAAAGTTTTGATTTTTCCCTAATATTCGCATTGGCTGTCAAAGCAACAATGGAATACTTAACTTATATCTCATTTTCCATTGTTCAGACCTTCGAGTGTCGTTTTCCTGACTCCCACGAGTCGCTTAATAATTATACCTTTAAAAATGAAAAACAACGAATCACTTCAAGTTTGACTGCTCAAATAGATGATGACTATTGTGATCTTAATTGCATGACAAACGTTCGTTTTCTTTATTCAATCGATTATCTCAAACGCTTCCACTCTGGAAGGAGCAAATTAGATCCAAAACATATGTATGGCAGACATCTTATTGCCGACACTTACTGAAGCGGTCCAATATAATATGCTCTTTTGAAGGATGAGTGTTCTTGGATGACTTGGCGCCAATTTGGCCAAGAACCGGTATATTGTGTTGTTTATTCCTCTGTGCCCATCCCCGTCAGCAGTGGCCCAGTTGTAAACTTGCCGCCGTTCGGTTCTGTTTCACCTGTGGTGTCCAAAGACTAAGAGATTCTATTGATGGCTGAAGTTTACCAGTCGAATTTTTCACACAGGAAGTGGAGAGAATTGATGGAAAAGATGGAGGAGAGAAAAGCCAGTGATTTTGAAGGATGTGAGAATATGAAACAGAAAACATGTTATCTGGTTTGATAAGATTTGGGATAAGTTTTGATCGCCAAATAATTCGTGATACCACACCAGTAAAAAGAAGATGATTTGGAACCTTGAAGATTGAAAAACCGATTATATGGCAGCGATTCGGATGTTTATTAAATATGTCAGTGGTAGTTTTTCTCAAAAATTGGCGTCTGTAGATCTGTGGAGAAGATAATGCAGAGGTTTTGGTACGCGTACTGGATTAGGGCTAATAGACTGTGATATTTGATTTTGGCCCAGAAAGTTGACTGGCATCATATTTTCGCTTTCAAAACCAACTCTAGAACTCAGTAATCTGCCTCAAATGATAGTTTATAATAGTCCAAGGTTATTGCTTTGTTAGTTTGTAACAGTCTCAGGACAAAAATTAATTCAGGTAATAGTACTAATACTTTGAGATTGGATTAGAACAAGTTGTTTATTGAAGGAATGCCGTGACCGAAAAGTGCCAAACTGATTTGGACGGGCAACCCTCTCAGAAAACAAACATTAGGGAACAATGATTGCAGTGACTGTGGAAGTTTTCAACTTTATATTCTTGACGTTAAACCATCGCTTGGCTTGTAACTTACAGAATTTCGCTGTATTATTTCAACTAATCCGCCGACAGTGAGAGTTGAAGCAAAAGTTTATTGGTGAAGGTGTCCTTCAATTATTTCAGGCAGATTCAGTGAGTGAACGGGGTCAGTCTCTATGTATCAACACATCTAGCATAAATACACTGTCCAGAATATCTCGATGATGTGAGTTTTTTCTGTTGATTCCTGGGCCGTTGTTAACGAGATGTCTTAAATTGCTCTTTACAGACGAACCGAAGCCTAAAACTTCAAAGCCAATCCCTGCCGCCCTTACACTGAAGGAAGACGATTCATTTCCTGGCCAGATGGATCTCCTCACGGAGTTTGCACTAATCGCCACCAGTCCACAAAGTCCGCTAATGCAGAAGGTCCGCAAGGTCGGCCAGTTTGAGATCTCCAACTCTTGGGAACAGCATCGCACCTCACCCAGTCCTGATCTTCCTAGACCCATCACCCCACCGCCACAGTTACTGGATCCAAGAACGCCGGTACTTGATTTGTTCGTAGACTAGTTTAGGTGTTCAAGACTCATTTTCTGGAGCTGAATCTGAATGTTTTTGAATATTTTGGGAATTTCATCCTCAAATGTTTTCAAAATAGTCTTAAATATATTAGTTATACGTTGTGGATGTTAATATCCACTAGCACAAACTAGCTGGAAGAAGAAATACTTAGCATGTGTACCAATGCTTTGTATATACAACATCCATACGATCAATTTTACATGCAGTGAAAATTAGCTGTAACAGTTACAGTAAAGAAACGAATAATTATTTTGTATTGTAACCGAACAAATTGATGTTGTTAGGTATGTTAACTTGCTTTTACTTTTTGGGGAAATTTTAGCTTCCAAATTCTTATAAGATAGGCTCTTTTGAGTTAGTGTCTTCATTACGAGTATGGCCTCGCCGACACAAACTGCCGTAACAATACTATATCTTAAACCGACAGTTTTTTGGAATTTGTTCCTCTATCTGCAGGGCCTCGAAGCATGTGCCACTGGAACGAGCATCTCTCATGACTCTCCCTCACCTGTTCGCGGTGACTCAAACAAGTGAGTAAATGGGGTATCATTTACTTAACTTAAACATGATTTACCTAACTTAAGCTCATTTACCTAACTTAAACATCATTGACCTAACTGAAAAACCTGCAGTGAAAAATACATAACAAACAAACAAAAGACTTTGTTGCAATGATTTGTGGTGTGAAATTGCAGGGCTGAAAACCGTCACCTAAACGAGAACTGACGGAGCCAAAAATTTTTAGAATTTTAGTTGTCGATGGATACCGCCATTTTGAGTTTTGACGTCACGAGATCTTGCGCGGGCTTGTCCTCTGAAGAAGAATAACGAACTTCATCTGTCGAGTAATCCGGTTTGAAACTAAAAGGGATATATATGGATTTCGAATGGAACTCGCGCGTGTCAGGCGGCAAACATCACATCAGTACACGCGGGAAATGCCTTCCCGAGCGCAGTGACGTCAAAACTCAAGTTGGCGGCATCCATCATACCGAAAGGTTTTTACTCCGTTCTCGTTTACTGCCGATGCGATGATTTTCAGCCACCTGTGATGCCGCCAACTCTGGGGGCTGAGAGTCTGCAACAATGGATGAGGCGTACTTATTGTGTTCAATTTTAGGTATCTGAAGAGTGGAGCGCTGTATATATACGGTCTAATTACTACCCATATAAATTCCTGCAGATCTTCTGGTCCGTGCTGGTGAAACTAACTATTTCTGCCAATCCCGCCAAGCTACACTGTCAGAAATACCATTTTCTGTCATCAGATGCTCCTCCCATGTAAAACATAAAATAAATATTTAAACGTTCAAAGAATGCCCTCACCAGCCTATTTTTCGGTTGTGGCTCCAACCTTCTTCAGGGGAAACCGAATAAAAGAACTTTAAAAAGCACAATGCTAAATGGAAAGGCGTACTCAGGCTGGCGTTTTGTGTTCAAAATAGTCGCTTAATGTGATATCAGTATCAAGATCATTTATCACAATACTGACTTGTCTGGTGACACAAGTTGAAACATGTTCGGTGTACCTGGCTCGACCTATTATGATCCAATTATGATTTTGTAAAAAGGATGTCTTGTTACTTGTAGGTTTGGATTCACTGCAGTTGATTCAACTGCCGCACTTACACTGAGTATCATGGCGAAGGTACGTTTGACTCTCAATGCACCCCGAGTCCAAGAATCAGTAGATATGCTCATTCAAGATATGATTGACTTTATGGAAAGTACGATGTACGGGGTTTTATTCACGAATTGTTTGTATCATTGCCTTTATATTGTTTGTCTTTTGGCAATTGTTTCATTTTCATTTCCTTTAGGCCAGATAAGAAATATAATTGTCGGGAAGGTCGGGAAGTTTTTAATCTCATTTTTTGCTATATGAAGTAAATTTTGTCTTGACCAAATGACAGTTCAGTGCAAATACAAAAGAGTTATTCAGAAGCAATGACCAACTGCGTGTGTTCCTTACTGAATACGGCTAGGATAAAGCAAGTGGGGAACATTTCATCAGGTCTGACACGGACGCTAAACAGCCTTTGCGACTTTTTAATGTGTGTATTTCCATAGTGATGGCTATTTCTATCTCAAGCTACCTTTGCTGAAATATTTCGTACACTTTATCTGTTACGCTAACAGGACCGAAAGGAACACAATCGACGCTCGAAGTTAATTGGCAAAACTACCGTTGTTAATGAAGCGCCATCTCTGAAGCGAAAGAGTTCTGTGGCCGCACTTGATCGTGACAAGACAAAGCGACCAATGAACGCCTTCATGCTGTTCGCCAAGCGATTCAGACTCGAAATCACTCAAGCACACCCTGGCAAAGACAACAGGTATGCTGTACGTTTTAGCACTAAGCGAATTTAGCACCTGATAGCGAGCAGGGCAAGAATATTTTTTGCTGATTGATTAATGATGGCGGAGTTTTTCCTTTAATCAGAGTAAAATTGCTTGTTTGGTTGGATGCGTCAGATTCGCCACTGCAGAAAATACGTACTATTGGTGGTGACTAGGCCATTGCTTGATTTCATACCGAGCGGGAGACTGGGAATGTCCGCAATGTCCACTAGTGTCAGTTCTCCGGCTCCCTATTTACAAACGCGTGGGAAATTGGCACTAGCTGACGTTTACGGGCGGTGCCAGTCTCCCGCTCGGTATAAAATCAGGCAATTGTCCCGTATGTACAGTAGTCAAACCACTGAATGTAATTGCATTCGATGTTAGGGGAACTCCTGGTCAAAAAGCGGAGAAGTAGTTTTTACCAACTCTCTCACTCAATCAGTACGCAGATGGATATTTGCTTCTGGTTCTTAAAATTTGGTTGTTTCTTCTAAGTTAATACAACGTTTTTTAAAAGGTTTGCAGTTGTAATACATTGAAGCCTTATCAGGGAATTGTTACCTACTCCAGGAGCGCATAAAAAGCCTGAACTTTGAGATAAAACAAACTGAACATCAACATGGCATGTTCTTTCGTCCTTTGAAATACGCAGTGAGTCGTGAAATGGAAGTGTTCGCTAGAAAACAAACGAAATGCATAACCAGATTGAAAATGTTTCTACTCCCGTTGCATACAAAGGCATAAACCTCGAGCTAAAATAATCCGCACATAAACAGGGGATGTTCTTTCGATCCGGCTGTGAAAATCCGTAGAGGGTGGCGAAGTGTTCGCTGAAAAACAAACCAGTGTGTCTAACGACCGGCGGTCAAACCAAACAAATGAATTTATTCACGGCATAGCTCGGTTGCTTCAAAATGACACTTATATCACTGAATATATATTGTTTATAATTGGTAATGTATCAGTAACAAAAACAATGGTAATAGACCCATGAAATAGTTGTGTCTCTCTTGCAACTAACTTACTACCCACTGGACTTGATAACAAATTCAAGCGAACTAATCAATTAAGGTACTCAATAGCTGATATCGATGAGTGAGTCAAATTGGTAAACAACACAAACAACACAATTTTGCACTCGATTCTGTGGTTAATAAGATCGTGACCAGAGTGAATATCTGCTGCAGCGTTTGTTTTCACTGAATCATGTTCAAAGCTCAGTATGAAAGTACATGAAGGCCAGCAAATTGCCATCATCAATACAGTCAATACATTGACATCTAAGTTAGAGCTGTGCCAGGCAAAATAAGTTGATGGACCATTAGTGAGTTTTTGCCCTACTGCAATATAGAACCTAAAATAATACTACTTCGCCTGAACGAGCATTTATCAAGTTGTTGCTCAACCGTATCCGGACGGGGCATTTTTGAGCACTCTCAGACCGGGGCAAAGAATCTCTGCCACCACCATAACATTTTATTATTTAAGTACAAAGTATATCTAATGATACTTGTCAATCTTAATTGGTATGAGTTGTAATTGAATGTGGTGGTAAATATGATTTTACTTTCTTTAGATTTAGAAGAATGGAAATCATAAATCTATGTTTTATTGCCCCTGAAGTGCATAACATGCAGTTACTGTATTTCACCCTGAATATAACAAATGCTAACATTTGATGACGTAATGATGGCGTCATAAACATTTTTTCTGTTTTTAATGATATTAGATCAAAAAATACAAAACACTATGGAATGTTTTTATGTAGAAAAAGTTGAACTCGAGTTCATCAATTGACGTCATAAATCACGTGATACAATGCGGTGACGTCATATCTTGGACGATGCGTCACCTAATAAAGGTTTACTTGAGAAAATCAGTCCAAAGTAAAAAAGCGCGGAAAAACTGCGAAGACATAAAAACCACCTTCAGTTTCAATGTGTCCATGGCATCACGCCAGAAAAAAACATACATGACCTCAAACGATTCACCATAAAATGTTAGGAAAAGCCATGAAAGTTCGTTGTCTAATTCCAAACCGTTCAAAAGTTGTGTTTAAAAAACACATTAAGGGGGAGGGGGGAGGGGGAGAATCTTCCCAACCCCGGTCCAGATAGTATTAATTGTGTTTCCCCTCAAGTTCACTTCAAGTTACATATCAATGTTCAAAATAAATTGGTTAAGGTAATAGGAATGCTCATTTTAGATAAGAACGTCGCGTTCTTAATGTTAATGTACTACACATTGTATTAAGACATCCATTAATAAAGGAACGTTGTAGAACATAAGGAGTTTCAGTACTGTGCTAGGTTTTCTGTAAGTCGATCTCGTTCGGTGATAACTATATGGGTTTGTGTGGATTTTACTTTACAATGAACTTTGAACAACATTGAGAATATGCTGCAAGCCACCGTACTGAAAAACATGGCGGCTGCACATACGGATCACAATGCCTTGCGAACCTAACTCAGTGAATAGCTGAACGTGGAAGACCATTGCTTGGGAAACGTGACCATGCACTAACAACATAGTGTATGTTAGGTTTGAAGGTTTTAGACCTTTTCGGTACGTTTTTATGTTTTTCGCGGTCTAGGAGTTATGGGTAAATGTACCAGTCGCCATTTTTTTTGTTACAGTCCAGTGCGGTTTTGCGTTAAGCTGATGTAACTGATCGCAATATTGATTACGTGTTTATAGAGCGATCAGTGTCATTCTGGGAGACAAATGGAAGGGAATGAAACAGGATGAGAGGAAGCAGTACGTGCAGGAGGCCAAAATACTGGCAGAGGAGCACAAGAAGATAAATCCCGATTGCTGGAAGAGGAAACGAACTCAGGTTGGTCACAGGCGGTCACGTGATGAAAGTGGTGAGGCCCGGTAGAAGTTTTCAACATTTGCCGTTTTCAGCGATATTACAAATGAACTGCACACACTCAAAAGGTTCAGTTAGTGTATAGTACAATTATAATGCATCTGTGTCATCTCTCACCGATTTACGGAGATAAAGAAAGGGGTCAACATAAAGGAATAGAATCAGTGTTGATTTCATTTTCATGCCTTCTACTCTTTGCACAATAAATCTTAATGTATCTGGACAAACAGTTTCCCTCGGTTGATATTGGTTGTAAACTAATACTCAGATTTTTATATGTCCACGAGCAATGCTCCCCCGGCACCATTCAATTCCAAAAAAGGGTTCCATGTTGTGGAGGTTCGATTAGTCCAATCCAGATTTGGGGCCATTTTCCCGTCCAATTCCCATATATAACCCCCATCCAAATGAGTCAGTTCATAGATGGTGTCACCGTCTGAATGAGAAAATACGTTTTGTCAGTAATTCTTTACAGTTTTGAAAAGAAGTGGAAGGCCAAGTTCCCCAGCCCCTCCCCTCTGCGGCCTCATGATTCGCTTTTTGAAAGACGTGCCACTCAAACCACTGCTGTGTTTAATCCGTAATTAAAGAAATCGTTTTGTTTTCTTTAGGGAAGACATCAAGTTCCCAGCTGTAGAAGATTCTAATGGAAATTCTACCAACACCGATGCTGTTTAGATCCAATTAAATAGCTTGATTATTTCATCACAATATTGTAACATATTTCGTAATTGCATTTCGCACGTTCTTTCTGATTTTTAAAGGCCATCGTTTGGGTTTTCGTCATGAAATAAGTGTTATATTCCTCGCTAAAAAAAACTATATAAAAAATAAAGGGTGAGTTCACCAGAATGACAGTATAGTATTCCGGATTAGGACAATATGGAATACTGAAAATATTTGATTCAATCACATCTTTCATATGATTTAAACTCATCCTAATTATATTCAGTACAGAGTCCGTAAATTCATTGAATTTGGGAAGATTTTGTAAAGACCTGGAATTTTTTGAAAAACCGGTGTTTTTACAAAGTTCTCCAGAAATATCTTTAAATTTTAAGTTTCTGTTGTTTTCAAGACAAGTTGCTTTTGTTTGGCCCTTGTGTTTTCTACGGAAAATTTACGTACTCAGTTCTGCCGTGCCGGCTGGACTATTCAGGGTCCTTGAGAAAGACCTACAGACCTTGCAAATTCCTGGAAAGTCTTGGAATTTTACCCTGACCCTGTTAATAATTAGTAAAACTGACTTATTTTTTTCTGCTTTGAGAGGGCACTTGAAAATATTTCCAACTGTATCCTCTTCTAAAGTGCCGTCAAGCAAGTACACCCTAAGCTATAATTAACGGGTTAGTTAAAAATTTGCTTTCACGAAACCTTAGTTAACCTTTTCACTCACGCAAAGCTATCAACATCTATATTCTCATTATCTTCTTATTCTCATCAGTATAATAAAAGTTGGTTCGTTTTTGAGAACGACTTATTTTAAAATAAGACTTGGGTGGAGACAGGTAATGAGAGTTTGGCAGTTTATCATTAGTACCGACTTTGGGAGTGAAAGAGTTGACTGACCTTAATCTACAACTTTGGTACATTCACTTTCACTTTACTGCATTTACTTTCACTTTACTGCATTTACTTTCACTTTACTGCATTTACTTTCACTTTACTGCATTCACTTTCACTTTACTGCATTTACTTTCACTTTACTGCATTCACTTTCACTTTACTGCATTCACTTTCACTTTACTGCATTCACTTTCATTTTACTGCATTCACTTTCACTTTACTGCATTCACTTTCACTTTACTGCATTTACTTTCACTTTATCAAGCTTTTGAAAACCTGATGTGCGCAGTTGGTAAATACCAAAATGGAAAGAGTAGATCAAAGGTTGTAAGTACTGAAAATTTGTGAATTTAAAACTGAAAACTGTGGCTCTGAAAATGTATGGGAACTTATGTATGGGAGCGATTCCGGGACGGGTATCGTTGTCCATCCGACATGGATCCCATAAAATTTCCATAAAATTTTGAAGCATTGTATGTTTATTTTAAAACCTCGCCAGTTTTCAATATAAGAGCTCCAAGATTTTATATTATGTACCAACTTTGACCCTACTTTCCAATCCCGTCATTTATTGAATATTAACATCAGGCTTTCAATTGACTCCAAAAGGGTCTTCTTTAGAAACTACTGTACTTTGACATATTTCTTGTCAGGTGGATCCTCTTTGTAAATTAAGATAAAACAGTTGTTGAGTTTCTTGTGAAGAAAAAGAACATTCCAAATTGTAATCTAGACATAGCCTCGTCTCCAGTCAACAACTTTGGCTTTATGGGCGGCGCGGTTGGACTGGGCCGCTAGTTATTTAGGCTTTGCTAGCCACCGCTTAAGAGCTACGGCGTCCGCCATTTTGAATGAGAAGCTTAACGACCAGGCAAACAGAGCGAACCGACAAGGAAGATGACTGGAGACGAGGCTAATCTAGACATTGATTTGACATCTTCATAACTATAGGGGAAACATTTTGACATGGCGAAGAAGAAGAAACCTACTATTTCTCATTAGAAATTGCTACCGAGTGATTATCCGTTTAAGGATATATATTTTTAGGTGAATATAAATCGTGGGTTCTACCACTACACGCTTTTGGTATCATGGCTTCGAAATATACCGAATTGCCTTTGATACGTTTTACGGATCGGTTTGTGTTGAATCAAATGTTCATTGAGTTTAGGATCGGGGATTCTCTTGTAAATAGTATTTGAACCATAAGATGGTGGCGATTGTATAGTCCTTAGAGGTAAAATTTTGTATAGATTTGTAAATAAGTTAGTGTTGCTTGCATTCATGATTAAATTATTATCTTTATAAACCAAGGATTGTCTGGTTCTATTTGGAATATGGCTGGTAATGTTCGCCCGCTGATTTATGCATACTGTGTATACCAAAAGCATTTCTTTAGAAGACGCGCGAACAGTTGTGCGTGCAGTGATGCACGATGACCCGGGTTGAGCCGTTTGCCATCACTTCACATGAACCCGGGTCTTACATAAAAAAAATATTTGCAAATTTCAACCAGCCGAGGCGGATTAACCCGGGCCTCGGAAACGGGTTATCCGGGTTGACGGTTTGGCCCGGGGTCAGACTGTGGGGTCGTGTGAACACTTGTAGATATTTGCATTGAAGACGGTTTACCCGGGTTGGTGAGCCCAGGTTAGCTGTCGACCGGGGAAACACATGCAAATGTACATAAACCCAAACTCGAGGGCAAATTGTTTTGGTTTTTATAATTCGTAAATCAGAACAGGATTCATAGTCTTTACCAAGTTACCAATGTTTTCTTTGCTGCACAGTTTTTGAAGTTTCCGAGGCTGTGAAATTTGTGTCTCCGAGCCAAAGAATCTTTCTGGTGGCCAGTTACTGATTTGCTATTTATTCCAATACTGGGTCTGACATTTTTAAAATTGTAACTAACTTTAGTCTCTTATTTTATCAACATTACTACCTGTACTGTTTTTATTTGAAATGAAAAAAAGAAATCCTTCAAAAAGCACGCATGAAAACACCAAACCAAAACCGAAAAGAAAACTTGAGTTACCGCTGTCCGAATTGGTAAGAATTATAAGAGTTTACAAATTAACCTTTTTATAAATTTTATTTGCGTTTGACGAAACAGTTACAGATAAGTAATTTACCCTAAAAATTATAAAAAATACAATCCTCGCATCTGCTTGGAACCAATCACAATTTGAGTTTCCAGTATTAATTCTGATCAATCAGCAGCAAGAAATAGTATGACTTATTGTTCAGAAACTCTAAAGTTTGTACCATACTCGTGAAACAAATCGGACTTCACTCGATCCTATTACTATTCAGGAACCGCGGAGCAATTTTTAGATTGGGTGGGCACTACCACGAGTGCCGGAGGCGTGAGTATCCTAGGGAGGTCTGGGGCTATGCTCCCCCGGAAAAGTTTGAAAATCTGAGCTTCTAGAATTGCTAGAAATGCATTTAAAATTGGTAATAAGTAACCACAAACAAAACAAGTGAGTTTTTTCTAAACTATGCGTCAAAAAATTCATATGCGGCAAAATTATTGGGGGACACGTACCTCCCCCCCCCCCCTACTCCGTGGTCCCTGACCTACAGGTCACAATTTAAAACCACTAAAAGATACGTTTCTAAAAGATTCCACCATAAAAACCATTGGACGATAGCTAACCAACATACTTACGGTAGTTTAATGTTTCCCTTATTGTATGAAACCAATCGCAAGACCAAATTCAACCTAAGCATCACAATTGTGTCAAAGTCAGTTGCCGCTGTCATAGTCATTGCCATGGTCATAGTTATTATTGTTAGATCATCCTGTTGTTGTTATCACTGCTGTCGGTACTGTCATTGTTTGTGCCAATGTTGTTATCATTGATTTTGTCGTCTTCATTGCCACTATCAACGTTATTAAAATTGTTGTGGTTGTCAGGTTGTCGTTCTAAATTACATATGCCGTTGATACTGCTTACTGCCTTCTCCTGTTAATGTTGTTAATGCTATTTAATTTGTATTTCTTATATGTAATTTATTTGTATTAATTCTGCGTCGAATAAAGATTGTTGTTGTTCTTGTTGTTCTTGTTGGCATAACCATTGCAACGGTCACTAATATCCTTGATGTTGTTATTAATGATGTTGGCATAACCATTGCTATTGTCACTAATATCGTTGTTGTTGTTATTTATGTTGTTGGCATAACCATTGCTATTGTCACTAATATCGTTGTTGTTATTAATGTTGTTGGCATAACCATTGCTATTGTCACTAATATCGTTGTTGTTGTTATTTATGTTGTTGGCATAACCATTGCTATTG
>JANSTR010154163.1:0-10588 GCA_025434805.1 Antipathozoanthus remengesaui
CGATTTTAATGCATCGAGCTCTTTTTAAACGAAGTGAAACCCCGCACTTTACTAGTATATATAGTTTTTAAGCGAAGTCCAAGTTCAAAAAATCTTACCAGAATGCATTATATTTACAAATTGCCATTTTACAAACATACTACATGTTGCCAAAACAAAACGTAACTCAGTAACTGATCATCAGTAGGATACCTAAAATGTGTGCTACTCTCAAATTGATGAGCTTTCATTATTGCTATTCATATCCTGTAGTGCCTATCAGTTATTACGATTTTGATCACATTTTCACGGTCGTACAAGAATACATAAAAGGGAATTAAAGGAAATTTTGAGAATTGTTTATTCCTGCAATACAGTATATTTAAGTTTACAACAAGGGAATTTGATCCTGCATATGTACGAAAACTGAAATTGTCGATGCACTCCGGATACAAAATGAAGTATTGTTTTCTTAACTCGTTATCTGATCTAGCCGACCTATATACGAAAGCTTAGCATTTCTATTCCTGAAGCAGGGTCTAGTCAGTCCGCTTGGAGCCAGTTGTAGTACGTGGTACCACCCATAGAAGAAAAAGCACAGTCTGTGGTTAGACTCTCCCTAGGAAAACAAAAAAATATATTTCTGTCAATGTTAAGAGTGAATATGCACTTGCATGAATTAAATTGCTTAAACATATACTTCTCCTTTCAATTAACGAAAAGCAGAAAAAAATAGTTGAGCAAGTGTTGTTTTCGGTTCTGATCTCATCAAATAAATGCACGTAAATGTCACGAAATGACATTTAAGACACCTTAAATTTTACATCTTCGCCGTATTAAGCGCTCGCAAAGTAATTAAAACATGTTTACAGTCATGGATATTCCTGTTGGTAACCCTGGTTTGTTTATCTGACCTCGCCCGTACTCGCATCCTTTATATGTGATCTGCCGTTGATGGGTGTAATGAGTATATATGCCGGATCCACACTGATAACAGATCCACCCAATTCACTTCAAACAATAAACTAAGGACCCACTAAACCTGATCTTATCACGCAAAATGCCTTTTTCTCTGCGAATACCCCGTGCAATTAGTTCACACCTAGAAACATACGGCCGTTTCTTTCAGGTTTTCCTTGTTGGTTTTCATAAAAAGCCATAAAACGACATGACAGGTGTATTAGAATTTATAAAGATTGCAAACTTTAAAGTGATCGACATCAAGTGCTTGTTACATATGTATAAATCCCATTAAATGAAAATAGGGTATTTGCTCTCAAAATGGAAATTCAAAATTAAGCATATCATGAAAAGGCGGTTGAACTCCTTTTGTTTATACAAAAAATAAGTTTATTTATTTCAAAATCGCTTTCTATTGTTTACAGCAAAGCAGGTGAGAAATACAGGGAGACGATTGATGTTTGAAGGAACTTTTGGTTATTACACGATAATAGCAAAGTGTGAGAGGATGCTGTTTAAAGTTGACGACCACAACTTTAGTGATCACACACGGATAAATCTTTGATAAAGAACGCGTAATTTCCGCTGCAAAGTCTGTCAAATATTGATTAGTTTAGCCACTAATACTATTTCTACAACAGAGTTAGTAGTTAAATGAGACAAAATCGCGCAAATATTATGTCTAAGATTGTTAGATATTTGAAAGTGAAGGTGATGTTTTGTCTTTCAAATAACAGATACGATTTTGTGGCTTTAAAAAATCACTGGATTGAATATCGCTCGAGAGGAACAAAGTACGGGCCAAGCGATGTCACAGATAAAATCATGAGTAGTTTCATAAAGATAAAGTCAATTGCTTTACTTTATGATTTTGTTAGAGCATGTCAATCTAAGTAATTACGAGTTGTAGGCGGACGCAAGGGCCACGAAAACAACAACTAATCATTTCAATGTCATTTTGGCCTCATTGGTCAAAACTAGAAAGGTAGCGTGCCATGCTGTTGGACGGAAATTAAAGTGACTGGAAAGATAAAATAGAAATTGAAAATTTTCGGGATAAATTAGTGTATGATATTTAGAACTATATCTGTTTTACATGCTAAAACGTATTTCTTACAAAATAGTGAAGATGGAACTTCCTTGGCATTTTGCATTCCATATTTTTTAGCTTTTTTAATTTTGTTGAAGGTTTTAAAAGAAAATACTTCTAAAATGAGTTTCTGCTGATACTTTAATAATTAAAATCAATTTGTCTTATTACATTCACCGACTGTGGTCAAATGCAGAACGAGAGTAAACACTTTCAGCAAGTCAATAGAAATGTAATTGAAATTGCAACTAAACCCTTAGCAGAAAATATTTGAGCGTAATTGCTTTGAATTTCTTTCTGTAATTCAAAGATGTTAGCTGCGGGAGACCTGAAGCTTGTATCGGAAAAGTTTAAATTCTTGTGCTTTGAGTTTCTTTCAATACAAATAGATTTGCTGTGAAACGAGAGCGGATCAGCTAGACAAGACCTCGCCATTACAAGGTATATTTAAAATAGTCACGCATTTCCTCTAAGTTTATTTGATTTCATATTTCTTAAGTTTCGCCATAAGAATCTTCAACACTTGATAATTAACAAGCCGAATTTATCGCTTATACGCCACACACTGTTTCTAATGATGAGTATGGAAGTGATCAGTGGTCATTTTCACCACAAGGAACTAAAATCATATATGTATTTTCGACATGTCGTTGCTCGACGGGTGAAGTGTGTCACCCAGTTTCCTGCGGGGAGAGTTTCGAATGATATATAACAACGACGAAAACAAGCGGTAGAAGTTTATATCAGTGAAATCTGGAATATTATGTTATTTGGAAATAACTGACAAGAATCAGCTGAAGACACGGCGAGCTCACTATGGCGTTTTTCTCTCACTGAAAGGGCTTTAAGAAGTAATCGGCTGTGGAGCGAACGAAATGAACCCCATCTTCTCCATTCTTTTAAAGATGCTTTTTGAGTAATGCACCTGTCATCAGCTTCCCCGAGGGGGGGATTCCGGGCATACCTGGGGCAATGTGGGGACTTTGTGGGGACTTTGAGATAAACACTTCCCCGTGTAGTGGGGGAAATGTGGGGACTTTGTAATTACATTTTTTTGTACTTTCAGGTAAGTCGAATCGTTCACTTTAACCCCTGATGAGTAGTTAATGATTCTGAAAAGTCTTGTCCCATTACTTATTAGAACGGCTGGCGAAGATTATCTAGCATAGACTTTAGAATTTAGTGTAGTGAACAGTATAACACAATAATCTTGAACGAGACCTAAACAAACCAAAAGGCTGTGAAGGTAGGTGAAGTGTAAAACTAAAAGACTGTATAAGACAATGAAAATAAGAATATAGTTTTATATAGCAGTATGAAATTCGTTTATCCTAAAGACAAACCTTCGGTAATAATATCTTTAAATTTTACCCCTGTTGGTCTCAACACAACAGATTTTGAACTAGCTACGCTAATATTCTTAGTTGTATCTGTCAAATAACAACATGTAGCATATTTGTAGGGTTTATAGTTGTATTAAAGTTGACGTTTCAAGCGTATTTCAAAAATCCCATCATCAGAGCAAACCCCTTACTGCGTATTGCTTGGTATATTTTAGCAGTTCATCACAATTTCTAAAGCTTCAAATATATTACTTGCAGTGCCCCAGTTACCGGGGACAATGTGGGGGATTTGATGAAACATAATGCCCCAGTAGGTGGGACAATTGCACTGTACGTTTGAAAAGTCCCCAATTTGCCCGGGGTCCCCCCCCCTCGGGGAAGCCGATGACAGGTGCATAATATAATACAACTTGAATACCGACGTGAGCTAAATGAAAATACTGATCTTCCACTGCATTCCTTCTCAGTATATTTTACAATACAATCTTATTAAGATCGCAGAATACAGAAGACGTTTTGTTGAATACTGACAAGAAGTTGTTATGCGTTTCGCCTGTTTTTGTCACACTTTTGTATCACCGTAATATATATGGTTTGCTTTTTATACAAGTCTATTGGCCTAGGTTTGTTTCTTTGCTGACGGTAAGGTACTTTGATTGTTCCAAGTGGATGTAATTTCTTTCTTTGAGTTTGAGTCTTATGGATTGGTACTTTGTTTTATTACGTTATATAGTTTTTAAAGTTAGCTGTTCTGCTGAGGCCGGGCGTAGCTTGCAGTGACCTTACACTCCTTATATTACATGTTTCTCAAACACTAATCCAATATTTAATCCTAACCACGGTTTTGTTCAGCTGGAAATATGCCAACTTGGATCACAAATTTTGTGTTAGTCAATTAGAATTCTGCTCGATGTTAGAAAAAATTCTTTTGGAACCTGCTTGATCCATTTATTTTTGCTAATATAAGCCTGGGTTTCGAGAAACAGGGCCCAGATTCACGTAAATACACTTGATGCACATACTGTAATTATTTTATTCTTTCATTTCACTCTCTGGGAATGGTGTCCTTCATTATTTTGAAATTTAAGAGAAGTGCCATTCCGAATACCACAATCTAATCTTAAATTAAAAACTTACCACTTAATTCCATCGCGCAAATGATAATCCTGTAATATATATTGACAATCACAGAAAAGGGGTCGGCTGAAGAAACATAGGTTCTGATAGACACATATAATGCTTTTCTTACAGTGTTCACAATTCCCTTGCTTTTTATCCCAATCGAGTAAATGTTTCGCAAAAACAAAGACGAGGAATAGTACTTTGGATATTTTGAATTTGGTTTTGAATTTCTAGATCAGTTTTGCGTTGATTTACTGTCGAATAACAGGGCCGTAGCCAGGATTTCTAGGACTAGGACGGACAAATTGGTTCCAACAAAAACTGCTTGTCTAAAATCTTTACATTACGTACGTACAAGACTTTGGTGTTTATGCTATGCAAACAGAAGACGCCTTGGTTGCCGTTGAGCGAACGTACTCATTGTAAAACGAAGAATTTCAGGCGGAATCGAAAGTCCATTACACTCTTGCTGGGATAAAATCACTGTTAAAAATAGGAGAGGGGGAGGTACCTTGGTGCGAGAGGTGGGGGGGTCCGAAACCCCTGGAACCCTCCCCTGGCTACGCCCCTGAATAACCGCAATTTCACGTACTCCTGCATAAAAAAATAGAACTGATAAAACTCAAGATACCGGATTGATTGTGGCAGTCAGAAAGAATAATATCGAAAGCAGACTGGTGTAAAGTCGGTTGCTGAGGCTGTGTGGAGGTTGGCGCTCGTGCAACAGAGCGATCGAAACTGAAATGGAACCCAACGCAACCTCAACCCACTCTTCCTTTGTTTTGTTGTTCGATTTCGTTATATTTGGTATCAAGGACGACTTTTAACTGCAACTAGCCTCAACTTAATGTTTTGATTGCAAATACTAGAAATAGCGTGATAGAGGTGTTAGGTAATTAGTAACACCAGCATAATGTTTTGTTGTGTCAGAGTTAGTTTAAGTGAAAGTAGATGCGCCTAAAAATCACCTTTTTGGAGCAGATATCGCACCGAAAAGCTCAACTCTGAACGCTCTAGCTTCAAACCGAATCACAAAATGTTACATTAAACGGCGAAATAAACGTTGCCATAACAAAACGACGTGCGACATAAAAATCTGAATTAAGTTAAACAAAAGATCAATTTTAGTATCCTTGACGTACGACGGAAAACCACTTTTCTGTTATTGCCATATACATATGCTATAACTTAATTGCAAATATCATGTTTTTTGCGCGCGTTGTTCACTGTTTGAAGTCTTGTATGTGAATAATATACATGGATTTCCTGTGCCGTGTAAGCGTTATTTTAACAGTTACAATTTTGGTTTTCCTTATCTTTTTTCTTTACTTTCACTTTCAGTAACTGAGCTGATATGGTGGGTGGTTCTTCCTAAAATGCTCTACAGTCGATAGTGACGATTTTCCAAACTAATTGTAAAATTGTACATATTCTAGGTATTCCTACTGATTGATGATCAGTTACTGATTTGCGTATTGTTTCAGCAGCTTGTAGTTGTCTGTTCAATTGACCGTAACAAAAAGATGGCGACTGGTACATTTACCCATAACTCCTAGCGCTCGAAGAACATGAAAACACTCACAAAAAACGTAGAGAGAGGATCTAAAAACTTCAAACCTAACATACACAATTCTCTTAGTGCAAGAACACGTTTACCAAACAATGGTCTTCCACCGTTCGGCTGCTCGCCAACTGAGTTAGGTTCGCAAGGCATTGTGGTAAAATATACAGCCGCCATCTTTTTATTGGTATGGAAGATTGTAACTGTCAGTTTCTTCTTGAGATGTGATCCTTAAATGCCCTAGTAAGTCCGATAAAAATTTGGAGTTATGTTTTTGGTAATGCATATATTTAGTCTTCAACATAATTCGAAAAACTCTTGTAAGTTTGGAAGAATGCTTGGAGCTTAGCAGGTCTATAGAGCTTAAACTGCCCTATTTTGATACATTCTCAAACGCACGACACAGATATCTTAATCATATAAACCGTTGTGGTGGAACCAGTCTTTTAAATTAACGAAATCGAACATTTCTATTTCCCAAGTTATTAATTTTGTTCACTGGCCGAGATCCTAAAGCCCTCCGATCATTTAAGGAACTAGCTGAACAAACTTACTCGCGAGACTAAGTCGTTTCTTCAAGTACGCGGCCTTTTTAGGAATAAATTAAACACTGGAAGTGAGGGCAGTCTCCTACTGTTTGGTGATAAATGCTTTGGAACCACACGAAGGGCTTTTGTAAATCTGGAATAATGATCTTTAACGCAGTAGGTTTGTGTATATCTTGGAACGGTCCTGTTTATTATTTAACAGAGAGCGCACAGTCACCTAACAATGTAGCACTGGTTCATGGGAGTCTTGAATTTGAAATGAACATTTCGATTACGAAACCTAGCTAGATAAGAATTCACCAAACTTTAAGATATCTCTTGTGAAATTAGAATGTGTTTAAGCACTTTTTCAAGGGATAGGCCTAGAGGTTTTGGTGAACGTGAAACGGAATGCTTTAGACTTAGCAGAGCGGTAGCTTACGCAGAAGTATATTGAGAGGGTTCTCAAACTGACAAGAATTTCGAACATATAACCAGTAATTGTTTTTTTATTTTTGTTCTGTATCGTTTGTTTTGGATACGACAGTATTGGTGTTTTTCATACAGTGCGAAAAACTTAGATATGATTGTGCAAACGTTAACATGCTCCAAACATATTAGCTAGTGTATAGATTGCAAGTTCATACCGTTACGTTTCCAGGTTGCACCGATTTAACACAACATGGTGGCCAAAATTGTAATCCATAAAAGCTATCATTCGCTCACGGAAGCTATCATGAAATATATTAGCATCAAGCTAAGGATTTTATGAATCAAACCGTCAGAATACATATATTAACGTGTGTGGGTAAGAAAAGTCAACGGACATTTACACAATGAGGATAGGCGGCAAGAGCCCTTGTCGCAAATTAACCTGCGTCGTTTGATACCTGAAGATATAGATCAGAAGTATGTATCACGTGCATTATTTTCAGAATAAAGACCGGCCTTGTATCTGTTCATAAACGTAGTTTGGATAAGCGTACTCTCATATATCCGAACCTTTGCATTCATGAGAACGTTGTTGTTGTTAGGTTTTTGGCAAATTGTTGAGACTTTTATGAAAAAGTGTCCTTTTGCAGTTTATTGCTATAATAATACTAATAATTTGCTTCTGTTCCATTGACTCTATTTGGCATAATCCAAAACAACACCTATTTGAAAAGCTCATTTTACAAAAAAAAATACGTGTAAACGATCCGCGTTATAGAATATCATAGAAAGAGGGACTTATTATAATAAGATTGACCAATATAACCCAATTATACTAGGTTGCACTGTTGTTTCTGAGTCACAATTTCTACCAATTTAGACAAGATGTTTTCCCTCTGTATTTCATAATTCATTACGAAGCAATACTGCTTGCTACAAGCGAAACTTTCTACAGACTGCTTTCAATCCGATGAATAAAGTAAACTCCCCCCCCAAATGCCAAGTAAAACACTTTTAGTCAGTTTTCACGGCATTGCGTGCCCTATCGATATCAATAGTGGTATTTTGAAATAATAAATTAACTCTTTGAAAAGCGGGTATGAATTTTTCATCACTGTTAGCCACAAACGTGACAGCGGGATTTGTAATAGTTTCTTCAGGAAAGCTAGGTAAAAGCATTACCTCCCCTCGAAGCCTCCAAGTCAACGCTGAATAAAGGTATGTGATTGACTATTGTTCGGGTGGAGTGTACAGAACAGTAGGCAGAATGAATAATTTACTGCCTGTTGTTCGAAATCTTTTCTTGCAAGAAAATGATTACAAACATACAAAATCGATTTTACGACAAACAATTAGAAGGTGTCAGAATATTATTAGAAGATAAACCCCAACTTGGATACAGGTATTGTTTTGAGCTCCTACGACAGTTTTTTTTTTTCTTACATGGTACTCGTGGCAAGTTTTGTCTTGAAGTTAGTTTCTACACACGGAGAAATAAAGGTTGACAGTTACTTCATATATGACTATTTACCGCAGTAGCGTTTGCACCATGTTAATATTTTTGTAACCGCAACTTGTTTAATGTTTAGCGTTGCTCATTTTTAGCGTGAAAATGCCGAAATTTAAGAACGTGATAAAGGCCACCTCAGGCTGAAACTCAGAAGGAACATATGCTTATTCTTGTGAATTTTAAAAATGGAAATAGTGATCTAATAATACCGCCGGAGATCAGTATAATGTCATAGTAATGGCTTATAAGATCAAGTTCAGTTCATACATTGAGGTTATTTCACGAGATTCATACATGAAGCAGACTGACTCAAATTACAGCGATCCAAATTTCCAACATTTAATTTAAAAAAAAAATTTAACTTTACAAAATGGATAGAATAGTTTAATATTTCAACACCGATTCTCGTATTAGAAGAGTGTTTGAAGGTAGCGTGCAGACAACTTATGTTCTAATACTTTCTTCTCTTATTTTCCATTTCAGTCAAAATGGGATTCTTTAAGAAAAATAAATGCTGTTTTTCATGTTGAAGAATAACATAAAATATGGCATTAGCTTTACGTAAACATTTCATGTTTTATCGCGGATCTGTATGGAACAGCAAAGGAAATTTCATTTGTATAATCAATGATTTCTTCATTAATTCTTACCAACTGAATATGTGCCGGATTATACTGCAAACATTACAACGGATCCATTTTATCTATAACGCAAGAAAATAGTACCATATTATGTTTGCTTTCACAGTGGCTGTCCAGAGTTTTTAAGTATGCAGCAAATGGTTACTAAGTGTCTTTCATTGGCAAAGAAATTTTAGTCGATCATAAAGTCTATAAAGCGTGTTATTAAAGAAATGGCAATCGCTTGACTGTGCTTCCATCAGGTTGTTGAAATACGCCGGTGAGATGAACACGCAAAGAGATTGAAAAACATTTAAAATCTTCACGTTGCGCTCCCCACGCATCTTCCATTTATTTTATTTTCTCCGCGTGTTTTCAATACCATTATGCAAGCACGGTGCGTTTCTATTCCTAAACTGTTTGCATTTGAAACTGATTTGGTCTGCTAATTCATCAGGCAACATAAAGTCACTCATATTACTTCACCATGGTAAGAGTTTTAAACTCTTTGAAAAGAATAGAATACAGCAATAATATTAATGTTTTGCAACTAAATATCATGAGTAGCTTTTTGGGTAGCGTACGCATAAACAAAAATGCTCATTACAGTATGAGATATTCTCAATGCAAATGTACTTTCTTGTTTTTAATGCAGTTTTGAGCAAACAACACCTGTTTAGTAAGCAAAATACCTAAAAGTCCCGCACATAAGACACCCTTTTGTAAATCCCATTTCTAAGCTTCCTTTTTATCTCAACATTACCATTAGTTTTCTTAATCTGTTTTTACCTTTTGAAGCTAATTATTATACGTTTGAAATGATTTGGTACTTAAACGAAATTCATGACCTGTTGCGATATTAAAGTGTGTGATATAGATACTTGAAAAGGACTTTTAAAGAAACTCATTCCATAGCTACTGTGTACGTAGGCGAATAATTATCAGCGGAATTGAAAAACTTACTGTTTGATCATCTACAACCTTTGCTTTTATGGGACTCCTCTCGCACACCCTCCGGTGAACCAATCACATTACTTATAATCAGAACCAGAGATTTCGATGAGTCAGAGGTATAAAACTGTCTTTGCAATGACTTTATTCAGAATCTTGTTGTTGTTTTTTTCTCCTGTCTCGCGCTTCAGCAAAGTATTTGTGGTAAGTAAATAATTGAAATTGAAAAAAAAAAGAATTTACTAGAAGAAAGTTTGACTTACATAACTGATAACTGTATTGCATTTTGGGAAATATTTATGAAGTAACACTTCATAAAGTTCGCATTTTATTTTTGTTTATACAAAACGATGGCTATTGTTCTAAAACAGCGAGAAGCACAAAACCATGCACTACCAATAAATCACTCACTTCCACATCCACCCACCCATCCATCCATCCACCCACCCATCCAACCATCCATCCATCCATCCATCCATCCACCCACACAACC
>JANSTR010154174.1:0-10585 GCA_025434805.1 Antipathozoanthus remengesaui
CTTTCGGCTCCGTCACGGAGCCTCGTTCACGTTAAAGTGAGAAATGCTAGCGGTCACGGATTTTAAAACCACGTGACCGTAACAAATTGTCCCAGATA
This sequence comes from Antipathozoanthus remengesaui, assembly GCA_025434805.1. Lineage (NCBI taxonomy): Eukaryota > Metazoa > Cnidaria > Anthozoa > Zoantharia > Parazoanthidae > Antipathozoanthus > Antipathozoanthus remengesaui. The sequence goes on from JANSTR010154174.1 coordinate 99, forward strand.
TGGGGAAGCAGGTATCGGCCCGTGTCTTTATTCAGGTCGAGTCTGCAAACGCGCATATAAATTGCCTCCTTAATACCGCGTTCTAGCCACCTATCTTCGTGATCAAGGACTTCGACTTGGTGCTCGGGACATTAATTAATATATCTCGAGACATTATCCAACACGTTGTGCAAACGCAAACAACATGTTGCATACAATGTTGGACGAAGTTGGAAGGGAACTGAAATTATATGCAACAGTTAAAACTCATCCCATATTATTCAACAGATTGTGAAAACGCATCGGCTAGCTAACATGTTGTGTACAATGTTAGATGATGTCGGAACGATATGTTGGATCCGTTAAATCGGGTTTTATGGACCTTGTGATCCCAAAAACTAGATTAAATGATGCAGCTCACAAAACTGAGGAGTGACGCAATAAGTGTGTTTCATATGTTACCGTATCAGCTCAGAGGATATAAGATTTTCGAATTATTTCGATTGTCAAAGTCAAAGACAAAGTGGTGTTTCAAGTATGCACGCACTCCAGTGAATTAATAAAGCTGATATTTTATTAGAAATTGAAAGACTCGACCCATTTAAGTGGCAAGTGCATGTGTTTACAGTCAAGGATAAGTTACAGGAACTGCTACTGACAATCACAGCAGTTTTCAACTTAAAATGCAGGTGAGGTGCTCTTGCTATTGCGAACATAAATTCGTGGCGTGGGCATAGTTTCATTTCCATTAGGCGTTCTGGCCTTAGTTTTGTTCAGGATCAAGCCGAGTCTTAACACCCTTCTATTTCATTGAAACCCTGCTCCCCAGGTCCTCCAACTTCCGTCTCCAGCGATTTTCTCGGTGACCGATTCGTACGAAATAAAATAACAGGAGTATGAAAATCTGGTTAACAATCGACCAGGAATATTGTATGGAAATCTCTGGGTCACTGAGATCGTCTTCAAAAGTGAAAAATATGTTGCAATTTTAACCTCTTAAAACTTGTTTGTTTTTGGTTCCTTTCAAAACTCAAAGAACGAACGCTGTCTTACTCCGTTCATCCCCAGCATCTGTTAATTTCCCAGGATGAAAGCGGGCGAGCAAGCAGATTAAAATAATGTTAATCTCGCAGTTTTCTACAGGACACCCATCTGGTCACGCAGTATTCATCACGTCTTTTTGACTAATTTACTAATCTCGTAGTTCTCCACAGGACACCCATCTGGGCCTTTGTCATCACGTCTTATTTGACTAATTGACTCACAGATTTTCTGCAAAGTCCTTCGCTATACCGGTCGAGTACTCCCGGTGCTTCGCGCGCTCCTTCTCCCCATCTCCTGACTGAGCTCGACTTGTGGCAAGTCTAATTGACTCAGTAATCTCGCAGTTCTCTACAGGACACTCATCTGGGCACGCCTTTGTTATCACGTCTTATTTGACTAATCTCGCAGTTCTCTATAGGACACCCATATGGGCACGCAGTATTCATCACGTCTCATGCACGGAAATTAGTTTATTTGACTAAATGACTTACTTCCACACAAAACAATCATGCAGTGTCGGTGAACATTTTAAGCGAACCGGTCACTGGAGTGTTATTGTAATATCCTTCTCTTTAAGCGCCACAGAACCGGCCGAGCATAAGTCATTGCTAGTGTCGGCATTAATCGCGGTAATTTTGAAGATTGAAGGTTCTGAATTCGTATATGAAACCAGAAGATAAACAGCTTTCAAGATACTAATCGAACTTCAGTTCGAACTTTTTTTTATCAGGACTAATGCTGAAGTTCGGACTGAAATCTGGTTAGAAAAATATTCCCAAATCATGCACAAGCTCACTTGCACGAGCGATAAAATGACGAAATAAACGAAGTATTCCGGCGCTTCTGTAGTGTCTATATTTTAAGAGCGTTTCAAGATCAAACTTTAGTAACTTTAATAAATTCATTGGCAGAACCATAGTTTAATAGAGGGAGACTACTTACTATGGCAGAAACAGAATTGTAGCATATAAGCGTTATGTACCGGTCCTTTTAACAAAAGCCGGTTAATTAATTGGGTTTGGCAAAACAAAAGAAATCTTACTCAAACAGTTTTTAAGGTTTTCGAGTGAATGCACATGTATTGTAGTTTACTACTAAGTCTAGTTAGCATTTTCTACACAATACAGTAATTAGATAATTCTTCTGTATGGTTGTTTTAAAATCTCTCGTTGTAATTTACCATTGAAAACAGTTCTTTTCTTTCTAATGTGGCAGTTTTGATAAACCCAACATTACTCAGAAAATAAGATTTTGATTTATCGATACATTGTGTTCTTATTTTTCGCCAATTACAGCCCCTAATTGTTCCAGTTCTATTTTGTTAATTTATAACGGCTTTGATTTATGTAGGGGATTAAACTCACCAAGAATTCGGTAAGGTACTTTTGTCAGTCCACTGTTTCACAAAAAAATTGAAGTGCCTTTTCTAATTTTTAAATGTGCTTTATCGGAGAACTAAGTACTGTATGGCTACTGCAGTTCAACTTGTGCACTTGTTTACACTGTTATTCTTAAATCTTCAGAATTTAAAAAATAATATTTCGCAAAGTTTTGATTCGCGGCCTCAGTTTTTTTCTCATTAGTTCTTATTCTTCAGGCAAACTCAACCTCAATTGTTATTAAGAAGAGTGCATTTTCTTTGTTGAAAACAAATTTCAACAATGTAGAAAAAAAATGATTTCGCTACGTTTCTTGATGCTTTACTGTACCCGGCGAAAAGTTATTTAGATTGAACAAGAATCATTGGTCCGGTTGATAAAAAAATCCTTCATAAATCAAGAAAAGGCTTTTGTTTTACCTTTAACAATAACAACTCGATAAGTTGGAAAGCTACTGACAAAACCATCGGCACAATAACTTCTTTTTCCTGCCGATACGTTATCCTTAAAACCTACACTGTCAAATCCGCATTATTAAAGCGAATGTTATTAAAATGCCCCAATTGAATATCGGAAACAAACTAAAATTATTTTTATGGAGGTCATTTTTAGAATGTGTTGAAAAATTATTTAAGATTGGTGTTCACCTTTAATGTTCATGATACGACTCTGAAGACAAGAGTTGAATATAATACAAAGCTACAAGACAAAACCATTACCTGACAGAACACCGCAGAATGTTGCCATGCTTTCTTAACAATCGCTTGGAAGCTGAACGGTATTACACACAGGGCAACCAGGGCGTTGGAAATGGCGAGGTTCAAAATGAAAATGTTTGTAGTTCTTTTACGAAGAGGTTTGGTTCTCCATATAACACCGCACACGACACCATTTAATACGACAGATCCCACAATCACAGCAATCAAACCAACTGCTTCCACAACTTGTACAGGGGCGAGTAATGAACTGTTCGTGGTTGCTGTCAGTGTGATGTTTTGTAAACTGTTTGCAGCTGAAAGGGTTTTCTTTGCGTTTGACATTAAAAAGATTGTGGTGTTGCTTTCAACAGACGACCATTTCCTTTTTGACTAATATTCTGCTGTGCTAGATATCTAATCTTTCTCATGAATCTAAACCAGAACGTTCGACCACCTCTTTGGTGCTGTATCCTGTTAGAAATGACATCTACTCGTGTAGTCACATCATCTATAAGTTGCGGCGTGCTTTTCTTTTGTATCGGATATTAGAAACAAAACACAAATATAAATTTGCTATTTTTACTGTGTTTACTATATAAAGGATTGCTGGGTATTACTCGGAGCGTGGCTGGCTGTCAAATTAATAGATCGCGCTTTCCGCCTGTCACCCGTCATAGAGAGAAAGTACTTGAAACACCTGCTTGCCAGACCGGGAAATCTGCAATACCACTTATCATGGTTGACATCTTTAGAGTTTTCAATCAGTGAGCTGTTACAGTAAGATCAAATGAAAAAGTTTAGAATCAGTAACTTAGTTTTAAACCAGCGTCATTGTTTTTAGAATGAAAATAGTCCAGTAGAAAAAATACATCACCACATTGCCACTGGAGCATATTATGAAAAAGTCCATAGTGAACTATCACTTCAGTTCGAGGCTTGTTTCAAGGTTTTTCTCAACTTGAAGTTATTTTTCATAAATACTGGGGCGTATAAAAATAAGGTCTAGATATATCGCTACCTTTTGATGACAATAAAATACAATTTTCAAATATATATCAATAACTTATCACTTTCAGCGAACATTATGACAAAATGAATTTGTTGAAGACAGTTCGAAGCAGAACCTTACAAATCAAGCGGGAAAAAGCATTACACAAGTCGTTAAAAATAACTTACTTGCTAATGATTTAAATGTTTAGTTTTCAAGTGATTTCTGTTCTCAGTTACTACGTGTCACCTTGAAAATAGAACACGTTTTTGCATTTTTCTGTGCCCACTGAAAGACACCGCACTTTGCTACTACGTCACCTGGTCACCGAAAAAGTGATTTTGCGCCGTGTTGCGTCTTGTGAACGACCCCCTCTGTCGGTAACACGTAATTTTGCGAACTATGAAAACAGCTTGAAAAAGAGGGCGTCTTGAAAACTGTCGGGTCTTTCATAAAGTATTAAACACAACGAACAAGCAAACTGAAAGGAAACAAGTCCAGGGAATAAAAATTATTCCCCAAAATATATTTTAGCATGTGCTTTTGAAAGAACATCTTAAATGCTTTCCAAATTAAAGTGCACTCGCTTTTTAATAAATATTTTGGAAAGCCTGCAGGGCATTCGCAGCCGTTTCTCGAATTATCTATGGCCTAATGGCTGTAAATGGGCAATTTGTTTCCGCTTAAAAGGGACTTCGCGTAACTCAAAGTTGAACGTTATCAACAGAAAACTACTTTACTGCGAACAAAAAGAGGGTGTATTAACTTTTCTCCAGCATCTAACACATAAGATCTGGTAAGGAAAGTCGCGAGAGTACCTACATTTGTTCAACATTAGATATACTAGTAGTGTGCAAGCCATTTTGGCTTTTATCAATAATCAGATAATGATTTTGTCGACAGCAAGGCGGAGAAGCGATGCGAAACAGGCGCGGCGTGATCTCAACATTTTTTGTTTAAAAACAATAAACAACAACTCTATGCTGTTTAATGACACTTCCAGCAATCGCCCAGCCTCCAGTACATGTACGTCAAATTCACGTGAACGCACACACGTTTTAACTGGTTTGCTGTAAAGCTTATATAAGGTGCTTATAACAACGATGAAACAAACCGCTTCAAATTAAGCTAACAGATACAAACGAAGGGCGGAAGTCTTATAACTAGAATAAGACAACACATTTTTCTTTCAAACGAAGAGGTTCAAAATTTGATTTCGTGGGGGAGGCTGAAGGGAGCTGCCGACTGGACTACAATTTGAAGGCAAAAGATTGCAGGAGCCGCAAAAATATATACTGCACAACTTGAGATTATCAAGACAAAAAAGGCAAGAAGAACGAGTAAAAAGAATTTCAGCCAAAGCCCGAGTGAAAACGTTTTGTATAACTCAATTCACTAGTCTACTCTCTGCCCCACAGTAATAAATAATCCATTCCTAAACAAAACAACGGAAACCGTTTTCCCTATCTTTTCTCTATATCTCCGTATGATATAATGATATTATCGAATAGTCTACTGGTTAACTTTGAAATGCTATGTTCAGATTTTATACAAGTTTATGGCTCCGTAAAAACGTACCTGGGGATTTTCGAAGACGGTGTCATCCGAGTCTCTTCATTAAACTCTCACTCAACTCTCATCCATACCCCATTACCTCTCATCCATGTCTCTTCATTCAACTCTCACCATTCAAACTTCACACATTACCCAACTCTTATCCAAGTTTCTTCATTCAATTCTCATCCATACAAGTTACCCAACTCTCATCCAAGTCTCTTCATTCAACTCTCACCATTCGACATTCACCCGCTACCGAACTCTATCCAAGTTTCTTCATTCAACTCTCACCACTCAACCCTCATCCATTCAAGTTACCAAACTCACATCCAAGTTTCTTCATTCAACTCTCACCACTCAAACCTCATCCATTCAAGTTACCAAACTCATATCCTCGACGTTTCTTCATTCAATTCTCACCACTCAACCCTCATCCATACAAGTTACCCAACTCTCATCCTGGAAGTTTCTTCATTCAATTCTTACCACTCAACCCTCATCCACACAAGTTACCCAACTCTCATCCTGGAAGTTTCTTCATTCAATTCTCACCACTCAACCCTCATCCATACAAGTTACCCAACTCTCATCCTGGAAGTTTCATCATTCAATTCTCACCACTCAACCCTCATCCATACAAGTTACCCAGCTCTCATTCTCTCTCTCATTCAACCCTTATCCATTATCTAACTCTTAAAACGGTCTGCGCCAATGTAAATAAGCGCCTTAGCCTTCCTTCAGGCCTTAAAACTATAAAGTATATCGTTGTGTTATTGAGTCTATTTTGATTATACGGGCACTGTCTGGGGAATGTATCCATCGGTTGCATTAACCTGGAAACACCTCAGTTGCAAAACCGAACTGCCGGCGTCATCAGTTCTAAAGCGGGATTCGTACAGCGATAATTAACATTATGAAATGGGCCGACTTGGAGACAAACCGTAAAATTCATAAATGCGTGCTTGTTTTTAAATGCTTGTATAATCTACTAGTTCCGCAGTATTTAAGTGATCATTTTACAGGAAATTCCTGTTTCCATATTCGTAATACAAGAAGAAAATCTGACCTCCGCCTACCAAAGCCGAAACTTGTCTTGGAAAGCGTACTTTTAGATTTCCCTGATTACCTAACTCATCCATACATTACCCAACTCTCATCCAAGTCTCTTCGTTCAGCTCTCACCATTCAACCCTCATCCATACATTACCCAACTCTCATCCAAGTCTCTTCGCTCAGCTCTCACAATTCAACCCTCACCCACTACCGAACTGACATCCGCCTACCAAAGCCGAAAGCGTACTTTTAGATTTTCCCGCGTAGTAATTTTTTAACTCACTTCCTGCACACACCAAATGTACTACATCGCTTTCGTCTTTCAAGAGCTTCGTACAAGAATATTTTAAAAGATGTAATTATAAATTTCTAAAGGCCTTGTATAAATAACGTAGATAGCTTGGAAATTCTTAGTTATATTTATACCCATGTAAACAGTAGTTTGTATACACAGGGCTCCTTTGGATACCAGTCTTTATACTGAAGGGATCATACTGTTTAAATTATCAACTCTCATCCAACTAGCATCATTCAACTCTATTCCAAATTTCGTCCCTCAACTCTCATTCAAATCCCATCACTCAACTCTCATCTAAATCCCAGCACTCAACTCTCATCCAAATCTCTTCCCTCAACTCTCATTCAAATCCCATTATCTTTCCTCAATCAACTCTCATCCAAATCCAACCACTCAACTCTCATCCCAATCCATCACTCAGCTCTCATTCAAATCCCATCACTCAACTCTCATCGGAATCCCATCACTAGGCTCTCATCGGAATCCCATCACTCAACCCCCATCCAAATTTCTTCACTCAACTCTCATCCAAACATCCTTCCTCAACTCTCATCCCAACCCATCACTCGGCTCTCATTCAAATTCCATCACTCAACTCTCATCGGAATCCCATCACTCAACTCCCATCCAAATTTCTTCACTCAACTCTCACCACGCACTCAACTCTCATCCAAATCTCTCAATGCTCATTATTCACCTCTCGCTATCGTTTGAGTAGCGCTTAAAGACATCGAGTTTACTTTGCTAATAGTTGGCTGATCAATTTGCCCTAACTTCGCGGAATTTACTAAACGTTAATGACAGAAAATGTATGACAAATCGAATTCTCAAACTTTATAAAATTTTGCAAAGTACCATAGTCCCCAAAACATATTTACATATTTAGGAAAGTAAACTGTGCATGGCAATCAACGTACCAGACGTCTGTCATCTTTCACCAATAAAATTTAAAATTAAATACATTCAGGTAGAGAGTAAACTAGTTAGTTTTACCATACTCTCTTAAATCTGTAATATTAAGTGTAACCTGGTTTGTTAGAATGTTTCATCGCAAGTTCGTTGCAGGTTTTCTCTCCAGCAGGGTCTCAATGCCACGGATTACAGAGATAATTGGACTCAACTAGGACCATTTAAGATAACTAATTGGGGAGACATAATTACGACAAGATGGCAAGAGAACGCCAAGCGACACTCGAAGTAACAAAAAGGCGTGATCTTCAAAGGTCAGAATGTTTGTCACCACAAACACATTGTTAAAATGCGTTAAGTATCAACATGAACTAATTGTATCAACAAATCCCTACGATTGCCGAGTATGTGGTCTGATCAATGAAAGTCGATACAATTTGTTCTGTCCGTGACTTTGGTTAGGAAGCTGACATTTCATTAACCCTTTCACTACTAAACCCCGATTTCAAATAAACCAAGAATGTCCTAACTTTTGAACCAGTTTATGAAACTGTATAAAGTGACCATTCATTTTGTTTGTCTCGAAGAGTAGATTCTCAAAATATTCATTGTTTCACGAAACTCAGAAGTTGGCAATTTTCATAAAGTTTGATAAGGAGGGAAAGGGTTAATTCGTTTAATATTCCAGTAGTTCACGGTTGAGGTTGACGCTTCAATATTTGTATTCATTCATTTTGCAAAAACGAGGCGTGCCTTTCGAGCCTCGGAGAATTGTACAAAACACTATATTTTAGATCTGGCACCCGACCAATTAAAAATATTGTCAAGACTATAAAAAACCTTTTTAACATTAAAAAATGTGCACAGCAAATGCGTGAATCTGAAATGTTTTCTCAAGGCCTTCAAATTTGGCCTTTTTGCCCACCCGTATTGAAACTGGAGTATAATAACGCAAAATAACATTTCGTTTTGGAATGTCGTTCTCGTCACAACCCAGTCACAACCCAAAATCAGTGTCGAAAATACTCGAAATACTGTAAAAACGTCTGACGACAAATTTCCTGATGAGTTTCGGCCACGGATGAAGATATTGACTCGCCGCCAAGAAATAGCTTTCTCGTTAAAAGCCGTTGTTCAATCCATACGAGCTGAGAATACCCGGGACTCCCGGTTGTTTCACAGGGATGAAGGCCTGCCAACGCGAGCCACGAGACAGATAATATTTAACTTTCCCTTGAATCATCTGATCAGTTTTAGCTCCAACCACAACACCAAGGAACTGTACCAAGATGGTGTTGATGGGTTTGAAGTTGGTTCACACACGGTTAGAGTTGTGGAACTCCATGTGCAGTCGTCTCCTATTGAAGAATGCCAAGTTGGTCACGAGTTCTCCTTGTGGATTCTGATGCGAGATGTCGGCAATGCGCGGGCAAATCGTTTCCTTTGAAACTTGTATTTACCCTTGCGGTGAAGCATGAACCCCCTTTGATGAATATAAGCTAGTTTCGACTAAGCCACCGAGTTCCAACCTGCAAGTTTAGTAGAACAGAAGAAAAACGTTTTGGTGTCCTTCACGGCGTAAATAACTAGTGTACAGGTATATAAGTTAACGACCACTCGAGATTCGCGAACAGCTAACACGATGCGCTGTGGTGTGGTGTGGTCATCGTGTGGCCTTATCGCGTTAAGCCAATCGTCCTCGTGTTTCTATGTGCTACCCAACTCCAGAGATCAATAGGTTAATAGTGTCGTACTAATAAACCAAATTACCTCTATAGCAGATGACTCACCACAGCACAAACACTTGACGTCCAATCTTTATCTTCACTATTGTTTAGCACTACTTAGGATTACACTCGCCTGTGTCTTACCTAACAAATGTTCTACAGTTTTAATCTGAAGAACTCGGGAGACTCGCCTACTTGTGCATTTTCTAGCAGACTTCCTGTGCCACTTTGTACCTCTCATGCGTTTACTTAGAACTGGTTCTATCTGTCTAAAGAGGGTTGAAAACGATAAAATCGTCGTCATCAAAATAGTAATAATAGATATAACAATTATGATGATAAAAGTGATGACCATGCTGGTGGAGATGATGAAAGAAAAGTAGAAAACGAGAACATTTCAGTTGTACCCAGCATCCCAGGGAAAACAATGTGATGGTGATGATTACGAGTGACTGTGATAATCCTGACGGTGACGACGATAATGGTGGAGACGATGAAAGAAAAGAAGAAAACGCGAGAACACTTTAGTCGTACCTAATATCCCAGGAAAAACACTGTGAGAGTGATGATCACGAGTGACAATGATAATCGTGATGGTGATGACCACGAGGGTGGAGACGATGAAGGAAACGAAATAAACGAGAACACTTCAGTCGTACCTAATATCCCAGGGAAGACACTGTGATGGTGATGATTACGAGTGACTGTGATAATCTTGACGGTGACAATCACGATGGTGGATGTGATGAAAGAAAATCAAAGGGCTACTCGTGAGCCATGAATAAAGTCTCTTATAAATCAAATTTCAATTAAAATGCAACCACCCTTGATTTGCAGTGTCATTCCGATTTTCAG
>JANSTR010154185.1:0-10585 GCA_025434805.1 Antipathozoanthus remengesaui
GTTCCATATAGCAGCCACAATCAACAAAACTAACACGTTGATAACTTACCAACTGGGATTTTATGTCAGGCTAGACTCAAACGTCGCAAAAGCATGTGGTCAAGGTATATTTGTTTTGTTTTTGTCATATTTTGATACATAAGTATTGCTTTTTGGAAAGAAATTGAGTTGTTTAAAAATCTTAGTCAGTTGTAACACTTAGAATCTCCTAATACTTTCATTGTTGTTGGAAGCAAAACCTTTATACAGAATATGAAAAGAAACAAGGGAGTTAGCTGCCAGACATTTTAAAAAGATATTGCTCAAAATATGGCAAAACAGGGATTTTCTGCTCATTTTCCGCGGAGAGACTGGGTCGAGTTTACAAAAGTTTGTTCAAATCACACAAATAAGAATATTTTCCATACATTGTACTAGAAATCGATTGAACAGTCAAATACAAAGTTGTAAACAATCAAATATCTCATAATTCTTAATTTGGCTAACATGCGCGGAAGGGCTGCGCATTGTAACACTATAGGATCGATACTGTACTTTCTTACCATTTATAGTAACAGTTAATGAAACAGACAAAATGGCTGCGTGTAACGTGAAAAGCAAGGTAACGTAATTTAGCAAAATTAGCGAGTACGAACGCAACAAAAACATCATGTTTTCCTCAAATGTCAGTCATGCGCGTTTCTTAACGTTCACAAATAAAGTTGTCATCTGAAAGCAACGACTTCTCACACACAATAACTTCCCGAAAGTAACAATTTTCCAAATGTAACGATTTCCAAAAGTAACGACTTCCCAAAAGTAACAACTTCCCAAGAGCAATGACTTCCCGAAAACAACAACTTCCAAAAAGTAACAACTTCCAAAAAGTAGCGATTTCCCAAATGTAACGATTTCCCAAATGTAACGATTTCCCAAAAGTAACAATTTCGCGAAAGTAACGACTTCTCAAAAGTAACGACTTCCCAAAATTAACTCGATAGTAACGACGGTATCTAATTATTCTTAAATACATACGGCATTTGTTGGCTTCTAACTTGTTCATGCCGAGCACGGTTCCGTTGGCGCATACAGCCTCGGTGGTGTTGGGCTTCATGGTATCGAGTGTAGTGGAGCCCGCACCAGCCACGTTTAGTGTTTGAAGTCTTGAATCTGACTTTAATTTGTTCGTGTAGTCTTCAATACGAGACTTAACTCGCGTGTAATCCTCCCCTCTGCTGAACACTTCTAGATCAACATCAATAATAAGCACATTCTGAAGAAAGAAGAATAACACTTAATTAGCAAAATACACCCCCCTCCCCCCTTTTAAGCCCTACGATTAAAACTCCCACAGGTATATGCTCCTCCCGTTGTAACCTCTCACAGGTATAAGCTTCGCCCTCCCTCTCATAAGCTCAACTCTTTACCATCAACTGAATACATTATCTGGTTAACGTTGTAAATCCCCTACCAGTTATAAGCTTTCTGGTTACAAGTACAAATTTACCCGGGTATAGACACCCTCATGTTATAAACTTCCTGATTACCAGTACATATTCCCCCGGGTATAGACGCCCTCATGTTATAAGTTCCCTGGTTACAAGTACAAATTCCTCCGAGTATAGACGCCCTCATGTTATAAGCTTCCTGATTACCAATACATATTCCCCCGGGTATAGACACCCTCATGTTATAAGTTCCCCGGGCCTTATGAATGCCTTCGGTTATAAGCAACTTATCCTGTAAAGGCTCCTTCAGGTTAAAAGTTTCCCTGGTTATGAACTCTCCCTGTATAGATCCACCCTCTTATAGACTCCTTCAGGTTAAAAGTTTCCCTGGTTATGAAGTCTCCCGGTATAGGTCCACCCTCTTATAGACTCTTTCAGGTTAAAAACTTGCCTGGTTATAAACTCGCCTGGTTATAGACTGGCCCTCAGGTTTAAAGCTTCCCTGGTTGTGAACTCCTCCGGTTATAAGTTCCTCCGGTTATAAGCTTTTCCCGGTTATAAGTTCCCCCGTTTTTAGACTCTTTCAGGCTGTAAGCTCTCCTGGTCATGAACTCCACAGGTTACAAGCGGCTTACCCGCTTATAACAGCTCCCCATTTTTGGACTACCGGCTTAGATTATATGAGTCCCCAGTTTATAGACTCCCTCAGGTTATAAGTTCCCTCGATTTTAGACTCCCTCATGTTATAGGCATGCAGGTAGATGAACTCAGAACGTTTTATTTCAAATTACGTGTTTTAATGTCCTTCGATAAGCTGGTCTCCCATCCTAATAACAATGGCTAAAAGTTCCATTACAGACATGAATAACCGCGCTCCAAACGACATTTCATGGTATATACACCCGCCGTTATCGACGCCGAAGAAGTGAATGAGTCTATATGCCATCGTGTTTGTCTGTTAGTGCATTTGTGTCTTATATTCTGGCAAACATTGCCACAACAGGAAGCTTAATGACATAAAACATACCCAGCGTTTAATGAAACAAAACGAAGGGCCACTTTTAGGCCTTTAGCCATGTATATTTATAAATCGTTTTTCTTTGTCCGGATTTTGCTCGAAAACAGTGAAGTTAGTTGCTCCTTTCAATGCCAAGAACGTTGGCATTAATCCAAAAAGCTGCGACGTAAACTTTAAATAAAACTGTAGGAGCGATCTGTGCTCATAATTTAAAAAAAAAACGTTTAAAACAGATCTAAAAAGAGTAAAATGTCTCCTCTAAAGCACAAGCCAGGAACAAACGGAAATGTCAACTCAGCAATAAAACAACATGCAGAAAGCACTGGCCATGATATCCATCCCAATTATGCCAATATTCTAGAAACAAATGTCAGCAGTAAGAACAAAAGACTGTTCCTTGAGTCCTTGCACTCTTTTTTAGACAAAAACTCTGTGAACGAAAGGGCGCCATTGCCACGAGTTTATGCATCGCTGCCCCCCCAGGGGATAACAAACAATGACATTCCAATTTTAGAGTTCTACGTTTTTTTATGCGAGCTCATTTACTCTCTGAGGAAGATCGCAGAAGGTGATTGAAAATTTAGAGAAGACTTTAAAATTTTTTTAGATCTGTTTTAAACGTTTTTTTAGAAAATATTGCTTGAGAATAACAAACATTACAATACTGAAAGTCAACTTGTCTTTAAGAGAACTCAATAATTAATAAATAATTTCTACCAGGTGACGGCATATTGGATGGAAATGGAACTATTTTCGTGTTTCACTGTCCCTTTTCTTTCTCTTGCACCGATTAATATAACTTGTTTTTGATATCACCCCCAAAAACAAAATTACGAAATATCAGCAAACAATTGCAGTCCTGGCCCGGTGAATATTCAGTCCGGCCCGTTGTCCTTTAGAATCTCCACATACGTGGCGGGGAAAGCACCATCTACAGACCCGTTACGACCCGTCATCCATCCATTTTCTTCATTGTTTATTAATATAATTATCTGGGATAGCGAAAGAAAGGAGAGTTATTAAAAACATATAGACCTAAAACATCGTTTTGCTTAACACCATTATTTATTACAGGTCACTAAAATATTACAAATCTTGGAAAAGCTGCTAAACATCTGTACACTTTTTGCACCATCACAAGTTGGCACTTGTTCAATATTTTTGATCACAATCTGATAGACTCCACGCCCTTCACGTATAACCAATCTCGATTACGTGGCACCCAGATTCTGTGTGGTAACAAATAAAATAAATGTGCCTTTGCGTTTGCTTTGATAAAAATAAAACATGTTCCCCACTCCACCAGGCTAAATAAGGAAAAAATCAATCTTAAGCACCCCTCGCACGGTTATTTTATTTTGTTACCACCCAGTATCTGGGTGTCACGTGACCAGACCCAACCAGGGTGTTTCTCTCGGGAGAAGGAAGAGCCTGGGAACGAGGCTGTAAACGAACAACTCATTCATGAAGATTGTGATGGCAATAATACCGCATAAGTACTAACTTCCTAGAGCCAACGGGAAACAACAAGAGAAGCCCATACCTGCTCCGCCTCCATCGTTAGTTCGTCCCCCTCTTGGCCAGTGAAGTCATACAGACATCTGAGGATGACGTCGTCCCGTTCAATCAACTGAGTGAACATGAGGAATAACATGATCGTGAATAAAACGCACTTGTTTCAGATCTGCTCCACGATTTGATTTCCTGTCACTAACGTTCTTATGAATACATAATCGATTGGTAATATCATTCTTCATAGGTTTCGGCTTGATCTTTTTGAATTTTTTCTTCGATTTTCTTCTTTTCTTCGACTAATCTAGCTACGCATAAATTACAAGCAAAAAGAACAGTGAAAATCACTCAGAAATGTGGAATACCCACGTCAGAATCAAACAAATGTACGCATGGAGTACACGAAAGTATTTGCCAATACATACCGAAAACCCACTCCAATTTCCTTGGGTACAAGCCCGTATTCCTAAGTGACCCGGTATTTGAACAAGAAATCAATACACACGTTTCTTAAAGTTCTAAAAGCTATCGCTGTTGTTGCATTTGCTGTTGTATATTCTCAAGAGTTTTTAATCAGGGCGGTGACTGAACTATGTTAAGTTTAGTGAAATATAAGGCTACAGGTAGCCCATACTCGGGCCAGTTTAATACTGTTAGAAGCTAAGCATGTTTTAGGAGAGAATATCTCAAACTTTCTATGGTGAAACTAATTATTAAATTACTTTTTAAGACTTCGAAATGCAATTCTTCATGAATGTCTTAAAAGTGTTTTGTGTGGCTCTCGAATCGACGACAGCTCAGTATGCGAGTCCGCTATCTTGTGTTTGATTACTGTGACCGCAAAGCATTGTGATTAAAATTGATGAATAATTGCGACACACAGAAAAAAAATAATAAAAGAACGGAGCCCAATCCTAGACTCAGCCCGTCTCGGCCGGAGTAATAACAGGACTATATATCTTCTAATTTTACGACAGTATATACCTGAACATACGAAGCTGGAAAAAACCCTGTCTGGCCCTTACAGGAGCCCTCCCACCAGTTCTCATCTGCACTGTTCAGAACTCGAATTTTATCCCCAGCACTGTGAGAAAACAAAGGCAGATTAATATTAAAACTTAGGCTGGCCAAGAAACAGTGGATTTCCCTCACGTCCAATTAATTAAATTATATTCGATAGTTATCGGGTTGTAGTTGACAATTCAAACATCGGCTGAGGTTGTCAAAGTTAGTGCCCCGTCAACTTCAACTCTCTTTCCGAATTTAATGGCTTGATACACCAAATTCTTGTCGAATTTAATTGTTGAATTATTTGACGCGAAATCCACAATCTTATTACTCTATCACTTCTGGTCGTTCGTCATGTCAGTTATATAACTATATAGTTATAAAAGAATGATTACACAACACAGTAATAATTACAATTGATTTGAAGGCTTTGTATTGAACAGGGATATACTTCCATATTAT
The DNA here is from genome assembly GCA_025434805.1 of Antipathozoanthus remengesaui. Taxonomy (NCBI): domain Eukaryota; kingdom Metazoa; phylum Cnidaria; class Anthozoa; order Zoantharia; family Parazoanthidae; genus Antipathozoanthus; species Antipathozoanthus remengesaui. The sequence goes on from JANSTR010154185.1 coordinate 5,428, forward strand.
TTGGCAAAAGAGAAATAGCTCATACCAGATGTTTAGTCTATAATAAGCTCAATAAAAACGACAAGTATCGAATCTGGGATGCGAGATATCCATTTCCTGCCACTACACCAGCACAAATTCACCACTCAATTCACTGCCATTCGATGAATTCTTGTCATATGTAGGTATCTTCACATTTGTCACATGTAGAGCACCGAAAAATCAAGTGTTATATTTGTGGGTCCTAAATAATTTTTTCTGGTCAAGCAGGTAACGTGACAGCGAGGGACACAAGAGCGTGTTTGGTGGGAAAAACCCACGCAAGCGCTGAAAATTCACCACGTGACCAGAAACATTCAATCGCAGTACAACGACATAAAAGCACACAAGTTTGGCTTCCTTTTACCGGAAAGCGAGAAATTACGACCAAGTGAGTGTGCATGACAGATTGACTAAACTTTCCATCCTAATGTATGTCTTGCGAAATAAAAATTTGAAAAATGAGGATGTTACTGAAAACCAGTGAGGATCCTGTAGTCACATACACAAGTGAATTTTATCCCCTCTTTTTCACAACAGATGAACAAGAAGCCACGAGCAGAGTTTGGAATTTCCACTGATATTTGATGATAGTTATTCCTCACACAGCAGAGAAGAGACTAGCGGTTTCTATTTTCGAGATAGCAAAGCATGAACGAGCTCTCATAGAAGCAGCCGCAACCTCAAGTAAAACGCACCTCATTTTCAGGTCGCCCTCGTTTTCGCCACTGTAGTCATACATGGCAACAGAGTACAGCTCCTACGGTAAAGACACAAGCATTACAATCAAACAAAGCTATGTTCATTCACAGTTATATCAGTTTACATAGATCTGCCATGTGTATTTACAAAATGTAAAAGACGAAGAATTGCGAAGTGCTTGGAGAAATTTTTGGGTTCACGAATTATCCAGGGTCAATCACCATTAGCAGTGTTATATTATTTGTGCAAATTAAAACAAACCTTCAAAGTCACGTACGAGTATAGAGAGCACAGAATTAAGAGTCGCTCAACAAATATATCAAAAGCATTATTAAAACTCTAGTTAATTCAGTTCTAACACTGTAAACCATCCCAGAACTGCTGGCGACACATCAAGTGGCTCAAACTTGTGCAGGCCGAATTTATATGCCACTTATCGTTTTCGGCAAACTCGTCACATTCGGGGTAATATGTGGGCTGGCAATGTAATTCGCAAGCAACTGCTTTGCTGAATGCAATTATTTTAACACGTTTGTTTTGTTTAATAATTCAACCATTGTGGGATTTATCAGTTCTTCAGTGAAGCAAGTCAGCAACAGCACTTCAAACTCTTAATAAAGTCTGATTTCATACCGAGCGCGTGGAGACTGACACTGTTCGCAAATGTACGCCAGTGCCAGTTTTCGCGCAGCCACCCTATTTACAGGTGCGTGGGAGAATGGCACTAGCGGAGATTTAAGGGCAGTGCCAGTCTCCTAGACGATACGAAATCGGGCAGTGACGCATTCTGGGAAGGTTTCTGTTGGCTAATAGTCATTTACTTACCGAGGTCAGAAGATTATCCGGAGAATCTGCAAAGCGGAAACAATGAAGTTGTTAAGAATTCGGTAGCTTGTTAGACTTTACAATAAAAATCAAGACACAACTACTAACCGCGCACAGTCAATGTTTGAACGTGTTAATTTTATTCAAAATAACAAACTGGTTAGTAAACGTTGCGGGTTTGAGTTAGACAAGATATTCACTTAAAAGGCACCTGCTCAGGCTTATCTCTCTATTTTATTTGAACGGAGGTTTTTTAGGAGTTAATAGAAATTCGACATCCTAAACTGTAGTGTAAACAGTAAATAGGGCTACATAATTGGATGCTGGTCAATTGCTAAATCCCGCGCTTCGTTGTTCCAAAGTAGGGTATTCGAATCTCCAAGTGACATTTATAAACAAAAATAAAACTGTTATATCGAAAAGATTAATTACCTTTCCGAACTGAAGTGTCTCCCTTACTTAAAACATAGCAGACGGTGCTAACGGGAAACTATTTGCTCATTTAGCTACAGAAGGTAGATTTAATAAGGCTCAGAATCTAATCACGGTTATTCATGTTCCGTGCAATTGGTTGATAAACAATGAAAACTGACCAGGTTTGATCGCGTGCAAAGTTTCTCGGCCACGCTCGACTTCTTCGATTTCCAACCCGCGAAATTTGAAATCATATTCGAAATTATTAGGACCAAGAGTTACAATATCACTATATTTCATATACAACACAAAAAACACCCATATTACAAGATGTTTCCCGTTCAACCGTTACTGCGTCCGTTTTTAATCATTTCTTGTTTGATCTGGTTGATCGATCTGAAACTGCAAAAAGCTTCAAAACTTAAAAATGAACAAACCATAATAATCCTCTGGATCCTCCATATCGGCAGCATCACGATCAGGAGTGTCTGTTCCTGAAGTCTCTGATGTGGGCCGCCTGTGCTGTGGAGGTGTTGACACGTCATCACCGTCACTGAGCGAATCACCTCGCTGCTTGCCTTTACGGGCGGCCTGGGATGAGAAGAGAATATTCAAACATTAACACACGATGTTTCTGGAATCTGTTCCCGCAGCTATTTGGTCTAAAATCCTAAAATCCACCATCATCATCTTCATTATCATTATCAACATCAATATGTATTTATAAACAATAGGTAACATCATTTACAAATTACAATAGCACGCAAATGTTCATAGCACGTGGCCTCAACTTACAACTTACCACACTTCCACGGCAATACTGCACGTTGTCCTTACATTTGCGATGCACATTCATTCTACACAACTCGCATCTCATCCCTTGTTTGACAAATCCTGCATAAGGAAAAGAATACAACAGTAACCAGAGCCAAACCAAGTCTTGACTGAAAAAACCAGGGTTAAGGAAACAATAAAAAACTACAGTGATCATAACTTAATCACTAGCTACATTTGTGCTGGTGTTTACTTGTCTGAGTTATTATAGTTGTCAGACAGTTTTTTTGTTAGAGTAGTTTTGCTTTCTACATTCACATATCACTGTAAATATCAGTTAGACAAGACAGTGACTCGACGATTAATGTAAATAATAAAAAATTAATTTCAGATATTTTGCTAAAATGAGCTTAATGTAGAATATATATAATTTTAGAAATTATGACAATCTGTCAAAGCCTCTTCAACGTAGCGAGCTCGCTTACAAGCGTGTTGGTTAGACGCACATATAACTGTTACTTAAACGTCCATCCTTGCCGAGCGTCGAATTATTTTGAGCCCTTCTTTTGCAAGCTGTCCAACAGGGACGTTAAGCAACTGGTCTAGCCAGTTTCCTATAATGCTATATCTCTGGGGACTTCTTAAAATAACTCACACACTTCGTCGAAAAGAGTGTTGTAATCCCGGTGTTAAGACGAGGGCCATATAGGAGAGTACGCTCTATGGTTGTAAATGCATTGCCCTCAATAAATAAAGTTAATTTACATTACATGAGTTGAAAGGTTGTAGTTACCTTTCATAACTTTTTTACAATAATGGCAGAACGTTGGTCTCTTGTAACTGTGCTCCACAAACTGATGGGATCTCTTCTTCCCCTTGACATGTGAGATGCTCTGCCTCTTGCCGTCAGTGGTCGACCCACCAACACTCTCCTCGTCGCCACTCAACTCGCCTTCCAGATCTTCGTCTGTGATTCCCAGCCTATCCAAAATGTCCGCAAACACAGTTACCTGGAGACGATATACCACATTTATTACTTACAAATTAATTGAAAGATTAATTTCACGACATGACTTACTCAACTTAATCAGTTTATTAGGGATTTTCGAATGAAAATAAAACTTTATTACTGAGTTTTTCCGTATAGGAAAGGTAAAATTCAAGAATTCAGTTCAAAGAACTGACGTCAACCGATTTAACTGACTATTTCAAAGTTTGAATTCGCCGCGTTTCGCCATCTTGAAATGTGACGTAATGGACTGTGGTGCCGGTGAATGCAAGAGGAATGAACAGGAGAGGGACTGGGGCGGCAATGTCAACAGAATCATTAATTCCAAATATCAAAACGCCTAAGGCAAAGGTGAAGTATAATTGATAATGAGTACTTTCAGCCGAGTAATATATTTACAGTATTTAAATAACATATACTCCTTGGTGAAAAACATGGTGTTGGCCATTTATTTTGATTTTCGCCTTTCGATCAAACAACTCGGTGTCTTTCATTGAGTATACATGAATATCATGCTCATATGGTTGATCTCGTCCCATAATGTACTCTCTTGCCAAATTTCCAAAAAACAAATACCGACCAAAAGAAAAGTAAAGGGATCTGACCTGATGCTGGTTAATTGATAGCCACCACTGATGTGTTCGGAGTTCGTTCTTTTGTCTTAGTATATCATCTGCCATCTCAGCTGCATTGCCGTACGTCGGATTACTAATGTAACTGAAGAGAGAAGAAAAACGTCGTCACAACTGTGCACACTGTGTCATTTGGTGTGCTGTACCAATCTATCGTGTCACGCAACGCTGTACAAACCTATCACGCAACGTTTTAACTCCACGGAAAGTGCCTTCTCCTTTCTTGATCTTGGTCTCTATATCCTTTGACTGAGAACAAAAGAGTAACTATCAACACAAGAGACTAATGACATCTGTAAATAGGCCACAAAGATGTTAATAGCTTCGGAGCTAGGCTATCATATATATTTCTGTGAATGAGAGCATATCTACGTCCAAGGTCAAATAACCCCCCACTGATGCCAGCTATAGAGCTGAACGACGAACTACCAACGTTTAATAAAGTTTCTCTACGCTTACCTTTTTCTATAAACGTAAGGTATGTTGGAACATTTCTAACCTAATGCAGGTATTTATGTATGTTGTGTGGTATGTAAGTCAGACAGTGGAACTCTGTTAATATGATCATCAACGGGCCAAAACAATTGGCCGTAATAACGGGGTGGTGGTAATAACGGGGTTGTGTACAATTTTATGACTTTAACAGGTAGTTCCAGTATAAAAGTGATAGCTCCTCCCTCTTCTCTCACCTTGGAAATGTGAATTTGAAATTCAAAACGCACTGAACTGTAGACCTCTTCAGGGGCGTAGCCAGAATTTCTAGGAAGGGGGGGGGGGGGGGTTC
>JANSTR010154196.1:0-10583 GCA_025434805.1 Antipathozoanthus remengesaui
GTAGAGGTCCGTACCTTAAGTTACGGACCTGGAATTGACCAATCAGAGCGCGCGAATTTAGCCAGCCATATAATAAATAAAGTTATTGATTGGTTTGATTGACTGACTGATTCATCAAATGAAATATTTTCTTTAACTATGCCGACATCTGAGGCTGTATATTATAATAAAAACAAAATAACTTTTCGCTACTTCAATCCTACAACGGTATTTCAAAAATGAATCTGTACTCTTAAAAGACTAGGTTTTTTTGGAGCTGTTGACTCCAACTGGAGTCTTGACATTCTATTAAAGAACACAAGGCTTACCAAAGAAGATGTGAATACTATCTGACTCCATCTTCAAAACATCATTTAAGACCGCCTTGGCAAAACCATGGCAAGCCTACAAAGAAAACAATGGTATCGTGAGCGTAGAGGTATGTATGTATAAACAGTTTTACCTCGTTAAGCAATTTCAACATAAGAACATACATTAATTAATTTACAACATTAAGTGTTGAAAATTTCCATGCAATTTAGCAAATACAACGGTACGGATTTATATATAAGAAATCTATGAGTATGTAAGGGTGTACCTATAGCTCTCGAAACAAGTCAGTAATTTTGTTCGATGGCCATAACAACCAAATAAACAAAGATAACTGGATAACTCAAATTATGCTGTAAATACTACTGGCGCTATCTCCGTAGCAAAATTCTGCTGAATTCAGGAATGATAACAAATTGGAATTCGACAATTGCTTCTACATCTAGAACTGGATTACAAAATGTTTAACTTTAATGACTGGGTGAGTGGGGTTTCCGTCAATTACCGACACAGCCTGCAAAGGAACTCAGAAGGAACTGATTGGGGATTGTAGAGACCTTTCAATTTAAAATAATAAAATCATTACATCAGTTCAATGGTGTTCTGCGGCCAAACCTTACTGGCTATCCCCTAACTTACGTGTTCATCATCGCTATTAGCTCAGCTCCCATCTAACCTTGTAGCTCTGTTGGCAGAGCAAAGGTGATCTGTTCCGGAGGTCGTGGGTATAAATCCAATCTGGGTAAGAGTTTTTTTCTCTTTCTCCTTGTAGAATTACTTCCTTTCTATAGCTACCGCTTAGGAGAAATTAATTGGGATATGTTTGGAACAGTTTCAATATACAACAATTAAATCACTGTGTTTTGAAATAGTACACTTAACCTTCGATCAATGATAACGGTGATGGAATGTTAAGCGTACAGAACTCCTTCAACTACTTTAACTGGTTGCTGCATCGGCTCCGATCAATTTAAGTCGACAAAAGCTGTTAATCTATGATTTGGTAGAGTCAATACAGAACGCATCCTACCTGTGCGAGCTCAGATCCCGATATTCCATACTCGAGTCTGATCTGTATCATACTAGTTTGTGCATACAATGAACCAGTATAAACACAGGGACCAACAAGAACGGCAATTGGTCTATGGAATTTATACTGGAGAAAGAAAAACCAATCAAGTGTCAGCACGAATAGTAACAATCGTACATATAAAGAGGAGTTATGTGACGTCATTCTGAAGTCATCGCTCTTTAGTCATTTACAACACCATAACCACGTAGAACTTACACACTTGAAGTATATATAACACTAATTTTACTGAGACAACTAAGGTCGTTACCATTCGAACGTTCTGTCAGGTACAACCAGTCAGCTCATAAATGGAACGCAAGAAGTATTGTAACTGGTACTGGTCAGACTGGTCCTACTCGTGGATCAGAGCCGCTCAATTCTCCCGCGTCGGTCTACCAGAGGGAAATTGGCAAGTTGTGGAGGGAAAAATATGCGCGCGCGCCTTCATCAGCAACACGATCTTTATGATGGCAAAGTTTGCTTCTTGGTAACGTAATATTTCTGAATATAGAAAAGGAAACTCGTAGGATAAAGTTTTAAACACATTGATAATACATCATTAACTGGATTCACCGTGACAGAATGATGGCGTCGCGCCATGCATTGTAGTAAAATGTACAAAGTGTCTATTATCAGTACAAAATGGTTGAGTGACTTTCATTACCGGCGTCGCAAAAATAATGCCTTTCTACTGCGGTGGTGAAGACTCAAGTTGATTCAACCAGACACAAATATTAGAAGCGGGATTTGCTTCAAACAGTGTCAGTTCATATTGATGTCTTGAATAAAACTCCATCGCCAGTTTTCAATTTATTAAATCCTTGTAAAATTGCTAACCGGCTTCCAATTTTTATCCATATATGATAAGAATGACATAGATTGTTCTTTACACAACAGAAAGGGTGTCACTTCTGCAACACTTTAATGGAAGTGCTTAATCTGACTGGAATCCATAATGTTTGTGGTATATTATACAACAATGCGTGGCGTTGTGCCACCTCTCTCGTTACATATATTAGTCGATATTAACTCCACCATACCGAATGATCATCTATGTCCAAACTGAACGTTGACTCGTCAGCCATTGTTGACAACAACCAATCAAATGACTCCAAGGCATGACAATTGATGCTCTGAAGGGTAGTACCCAGTCCCCAGCGGGCTGGACTACTTTCCGTCCTGGCAACACATCCATCAACTGTAAACACTGAGTGTTCTAATTTGATTCAAAGAAAATAAAATGTATACAGAGTCAACTTTACGATTGGTATCTCCACAAACAGATTCACCAGAAAAAGGGCCAAAATGGAATACTACAATGGTAAAACCACTATCGTTTAACGTCGGTAGTTCTATCAACTTTAAAGCTTTCTCTATTAACTTTTCAAAAGTAAATTATCAAATTTGATGACAATTGTCAGTTTCTGAATTGCATGAAAAGAGACAAACGAAGTGAATCCGTGGTCTCTTTATAGAGTTTTATTAATTGTTCAAAAATTAGAACATTCTCGGTCTATTTAAAATGGGGTTTAGTAGTAGGTTTTGTAGCTGGTATCAATGGAAGCCGACTGTGCGCTCTTCACCCCCACCCCCCGGAGGCCCATTCTATCAGTTATCCGTTTTGAGGGTATTTAAATCTCATGCTACTTAGTGAGAACAGCAAGAAGTCGAAACAGGCGTTTGAGTCACCAGGGATCAAAATGAAAGCTCTTGCTACTACAGCCCCAGGATCAAAATGGGACCTCTTGTTCTCGTGGCAGGATTATCACATTCGTTAGATATTACATGTGGGCATTTATACATAAACTTCAATCTTCTCAATATACCTTGTAATATCCTCCGTGTATGCATAGGTACAACAATTCCCAGTGCATTTTGGGTTTATTCCGCATTGTTTCCAATTCTAAATCCATAAAAGCATCTGTTACAAAAGGTTGCAAAAATATACGGTTTCACTCACCCAGCTTCTCTAGGATTGCCTTTCTTGGTTCGGTGAACATATGAAACCTGTAATAATTATCATATATTAATCTCTAATAATTATCATATAATAATTAGCCATAATGTGGCTCAATGAAATGTACGACCTCCCTGTCTTCCCTGGAAACTAGGTTACCTCAGTCTATTATTCACAAGGAATTCTAGCAGCACAATTAATATTACTTTGCAAACCGTTAATTGTTAAGAGCCATTACGGGTACTAAGAACATAAAAAACAAAGAAAAAGAAAACCGAAAAAGGAAAAAGAAAACCAAAACATCCACAGACCTCTCCGCATTTCTTCTAGCTTTGGTAGCAAGTTCATAGTAGGGATTGTATGGCAATACAGGTCGACTTGATAACTGGCACAGCCATGACTTCATCTCATTAATGATACCAGTCTCCAAAACATATTCGTCAACTACAGCTTCTGGTGCTGTGCCGTCAGTCTCAGAGAGTTGAGAGGACAAATTGCTGCAGAGTAAATTAACAGAACCGGTGGGTTGCTTATATGCAATATAAATGTCATGTAGGTTACAGTAGCGTAACGGAAAGGATAACCATTTGAGAGACTTATCCAAGATTTCTTGACAGAGGATGCCCCAAAATCTCTTAGTTCTTGTACCCTCATTCCAGAATATCTAGAACTTTCCCGATGACTTTTCTCCAATTTAAAAGCATGGTGTTTGCCTGCTAAACGCAAAGTTTCACTAGAAATATGAACAATGAACTTCTCACTTCAACCTCCGCGCTTCAACAACAAAACCAAGTAGAACCTCGGTGATCCGAAGCTAAGGCCTGCACCTACTTGATCTGATCAGTGCTACATTAAGAAAAATATCCTCACATTATGATTGGTTTATGACGAATGAACAGGAATCGGGCTATTTCACCACTGTCTTGACGCGTTACGGAGATGTGAACAAAAAATATCGATCGAAAGCGATGTTCATGATTGTCATAATGGCATTGAGCATTAGACTCACTATACCTACGGTGGTCGGTGAATGGAATTATCTGCGGTGTTACCGTTCCTAGTTTTGAGATTTTTCTTGAGATCAGCAAAAGTGAACAACTAATAAACCTCAGGACAAGACTGTGGCCTTAGTGGGACTTCTTGAATGGGAGCTGCAGAGATTGCACAATAAGTCGCAGCTATTTGATTACACTGCAACAAATCTCCTAATTTGTATGAACCATACGAGCAAATCCATGATAGAATACACTATATCCTTTGGACTCACAACGAAAGAAACCGCTAAAAGAGTAACACGGTGATCGGCATATTGTTATACAAGTATGAGATCGTGGTGCCCGAAATCAGTAGAGACAATATTGTTCTTCAAAGTTGACTTTGATAAAAGAACCACTTCCTATCGTTTTTATGTGGAAGCAAATTGTGATATTTTCCGTGATTAGGCTATCTTGTGTCAGTAGCGGACACTGCGGCAAGAGACAACAATGTCAAAACATGGCACTCTAGTCATGACTTTATGCATTAACAAATGCTTGGCAATCACGGAAGCGTGAAGACATAATTTACATTCATTTACAAAATTGAAATGGGTTACATGCATGTAGACAGTTTTTCATGATTAAACATAGATCTACAAAGAAATGTATTGTTTGTGTATGTATTGCTCAGTATGACCTGAATAATAAGTTATGTAGTTGCAGTTATGTATTCATGAGAAATCCAATATAGATAGAAAATTCTCTGCAGTTACAAAAATGCTGACTCTATACATAAAATCAGACAAAAATAAGACTGGGTACAGTTGGGTAGTTTAGAAATAGTATTTAGAGAAACTGTTGTAGAAAAACTAGAAAATAGAAAAATGATATTCTGAAGTCATGAATACAGACCAAACATTAATTGATAAATACCTATCATGTGTTGAGGAAGTCTCTGAATTATTCCTTGAAATGTAAACCACATTGCAATCAGGAACAGAATCCACAGCTTGTACTGGTGTTGAAGAGGCTGCCTGTAATGTCGTCATATTGATTACTGTTAGGCAAGAAAGTTATACACATTCAACAGTCACTACGGAGCTATATAGCAACAAGAACAGCTGCTGGATTTTTAACATCCCATTTTGTCTTTTCTTGTTAATGTAATTCTTTTGTTTCTTGTTGGTTTTATGAAGGTGTGTGCTCCATAAGAAATTACAAGCCTTAAATTCTTAAAACCAAACAAATATCGATTTAGCATTATATATTTTGGCGTTCTCGTTCTCTGCAGAACCTGAAATTGAGCTTTTCATGTTCTGTTTTTCCAAGGTGACGGTTGAAAACTGTCCATCTGGTCACATTCCAACGTGCGGTTATTGTGTTCTGTAATCAAGTTCATAATGTCTTGTGCCGTTGTTATAGACGTTCCCGTTTTTGTTGCTTAAACTCGTTATTTATGGTACATTGGTAATATTCCATGAATTAAACTATTTATTTTCAAGTATAAAATATCTTCCCACAAGGGAGTGGCATGGCTCTGAGTGGATTAATTTGGTGCTTGAACTCAGAGTCCTTAGATCAAGTCCTGTCTGCACTTAGAACTGTGCTCAAACCTCATCCAAGTGTGGAGTGTCTCTGGTCATTAGTCAGGATTTTAAATATCTGTAATTTAGTAGACAGTACTGTATTTTCCTGTATATAAGTCGACCCTTCTATAAGTCGATTGACCATTGTGTAGTCAACAACAGCTTTAGTTGGAATTTCTTTATAAGTCGACCCCCCCCCCCCATTTTTCACACACGATTAAACTTGTAATATAATACAATAACTGTGTTTACAGTAGTAAGCTCGACACTAGGAACACACATGATACACAAATAGTACAATACATTACCTTATTTCAGAATGCGCATTTCAGGCTGTTGTCTTACTATTGGTAAGACTGTCCCCCAGCCAAACATACAGTAAGGAATTTGTTGAACAATCATAATTATCATTTTTGTGAAACAGGCCTGTAAACACTCCCAAGAGTCGACCGTTTAGGTTTCAAAAAGGCATTTCCAGCACTAGTGTTTTTACTTCAAATCTATGTTTATTATTTTACATAAGTACTTATTACCTAGGAAACCATAATTTTACATACATGTTCTATATGATTTTGGGAATATTACACATTGATTATTTTTTGATCTGTGTATAAGTTGAGTAACATTTTTTCATCAATTTTTGGTGTTAAAGGGTTGACGTATACAAGGAAAAATATGGTACCTGTACAGCTGAGTGCTGCCATTGAATACTATATATCTTCCATTTTACTAATTAATTCAAATCAATCAATAATGAAGTTACAGTAATTTGATTTCCAGACTCACTAATTTCTCTGAGAGTACAATAATCTAGAGACAAACACACTGAGTTCTTATGAAATTCTGTCGATGATAGATAACCCTTTCGGCTTATCAGTTTGTTATCATACACAGTCACATATTTTAAAGTTGTTAAAAAGCGATTGGCTATTAAATTATACAACATTAGCTTCTAAGATGAAAAGCAAAAGATCATCATCAATGGAGACAGTTCAGGAGAATTCAGAATTATACTAACAAAGTGTACTTATGGCAGAAAGGGTTTCTAATTAAGCAACCTGAAGCATCTGTAACCATGCACAACTTAACCCAATAAGCACCCATGCTCCGCGACTAACTACATATACCCATGGACCCAAATCTTCGTAGATGAAAGTTCTTGTGTAGAGGTATTTTTAGAAGAAATATTTGTTGTATTTGTTTCTCAGGATTTTTGTATTTCAATATGGTAAAATGGTCAACAACATCTCTTCTGATTTATGTGTGCATAGTTTGGTCATAGGTCACAAATCGAAAAAAAGGTATGTTCTGTTTTACTGGCACAATCACTTACAGTAGTAATTACTTCCATTTGTAATTGCTGACTTTCACTTGAACTTCACTTAACTTCCATCCTTAACACTTAAACCATTTTGCAAACACCGAAGACAAACAGCACAGAATACTGTAGTATACCATGATGGTAAAATTTACATTTATAAATCTAATGCCACTGCAAATGAAATCAACATGAAGGATGTGCCAAGAGCCAGAAATCTCAGAAACATATTTTCAAAGCTACATGTAGAACTGTCATTAATATTTAACAAAGATATATACTATTAAATACTAATAAATAAATCCCACAATTTAAATTTAAACAGCTTTGTTAAAGCTTCAATGTTGAGTATTAATGATGCAATAGACTACATTCTGTGATAAACATTTACTGTAAGTGATCAAAAAATTCCCACTCCCTGTGTATGTATTAATTCTCTGAAAAAGTGGCGACAATGCTGAGGTTTCATGTATTAATTATTACTGTATATATTTTCAAGATCACAATTTATGTTCAAAACTAGAGAATGATGGACAATACATATAAACATTTGTTAAAGGTTATAACAATCTAATAAAGTATGCATTTGTTCACTTGCATTACTATACAGTGGATTGAATGTGCTATAAAATATATATGCAAACTAACTTAGTATGAAACTTAAATTACAGAGTAAGTGACCATGCTCAAGAAAAAGCACCCATCCTCAAACTTCAACCAGACTTATTACAGTAACTGGTTGTGGACACTAAAAGAGTCAAATATGGTAATTATAACTACACAGAACTATCTACTTGTGTTCTAGCTTAAGAGCTCAGTTAACATTATAAATTACTTCTTTTTTTGTCAGCATGAATAGCGACATTAATTTTCAAGTTAACAGTGTTGCATGCCTATGCTATGTCTAGTTATTCCAGAAAAATCCACACCCCCATGATGGATGGCAATTGATGTTATTTGACCACCCCCCCCCCCTCCCATCTGGATTTCCAAGGTGTGACACCCCCTCTCCTACCTGGATTTCCAAGGCTTTCTTAAATGCAAAATTAGAACATCAGTTAGGGTCTAACTTATGTAAAGATTAAGATTATACATAAATTATAAAACAGTTTGTATCAGTCTATGTTTTAAAATACCACGTAAAAATTCATTCTTTATGCCTGAGCAGTTTGGCGGTTTGGTTCACTGAAAAACTTCCAAACATTTTGCAGGTTGATTGTTAACGCATCTCTTGCTCACTTGAAAGCTCTTTCAAAATGGACATGCTCAACAAGAAGATTGCATCTCTCTACAAGCTATTATCCAATCAGAATCGTTTTCTCAACATTTAAATTGAGCGCCCACATTTCTCGCGGTGTCAGTGGATTATGCCATTAGACTTTGACCCAGTTTTTATCATGGTGAAGCTAATTCATGTTATGCAGGTTTGATAATAGATACTTACAGTAAGAATACAAGAAACATGTTCTGAATTTGTATCAAACAATTGTCAATCCCTGCCACCCCCAGCATCATGCCTCCCAGCTAAAACGTCACAGAAATACAGTTCATAGCATGGGTTATACCTGTAGCTCACTTCAGCATTATATTTTTAAATACCTAAAAACAGTCATGCGTCCATGTTTGCTCAAATCTTTGGATATAGTTCTTGCAGTAATTACATGAATCCTAATCAATGTGTCAGAATATGTCGTTTTGACTTTCAGATTGTTCATAAATAATATTGACCTTTCGTTTTGTTGTTATATAATTATTTTTATAGTTCGCTTGCTAAAATTTCTTGCATACAATTTGCATTTTGTCCTTGTTAAAAAGATGAATTCCCTGGACGCGTGGCTGTTCACTGCAAATCTTTGCCTCGGTGTCAGGGGAATTCGCTTTAAGTTTCACACAAGCAAAAACTGAAAAAGTCAATAGTGAATACAGTGTACTATCTAAGTGTAGCTGGCGTTTCAGTCACAGGAGAGAGAACGAACTCTCTTCCTACCTGTCGTTTGTTTTTTCTCACCGCGCCATTTCCAGTGACTGAAACGCCAGCTACGCTAACAGTGTACAAGTACTGGTGACTGATGTAGCGGACTGAAGTTGCATGGTGTAGTACTGTATGCATGGATTTTCACGTGTTCAGTTATCTGCTATTTGAAACAACCTACCATTGTTTCTGGAGGGTTCCCAGCTCGCCAGCTCCCTCCTGTTTGCGGTGGGTTGAAGTTTGGCGCCATAGGTTTCATAGTGATAATCGTTTCCAATTTTTGCTTTTCAGCACTGCAGATGCCAGATTTACGAGTAAACTTCACTCCTCCACATGATCACTGCACATGAGCATCTTCACAAACATTGGGCGATTGCAGTTTTTAAAACAAAAAATGGTAGATCCAGCACATTTCGTAGAATACACACTTCTTTGGTCACTTTCGATTGATATTATATTACCAATATTTATTTACAAGCTTTTTGGTTCTTCGTCCGCCATTTTGATTCCTGCGCCCGTCGCGAAGACTGGTAACTACAACAACACCACAGGCATCCCAAGCAGGCAGTTCCCATTGGTGCTCCTTTTGTTTGTCTTGAATTTTTCCTTTGGGCACGATTGTGAAGTGTTTTAGAAGGATTTTTTGTGATCGCTGTTCCATCCTTTAAAGACGAACTACGAAGTACATGGCTGCATGGGGAAGGGTTCAAATCAAACGTACCAGCCTTTTACAAAAACTGCAAAAGCAACTTACTTGGGCACTAAGCTCCAGGTTGGAACATAAGCCATTGTAAAATTCTTTCCATCTTCTTCTGTTCTGTGCTAATGCCTCGAAATCCTTCCAACTCTTTTTCATTGCCAGTTCTTTCATTTCCTTCAGTCTCAATGCATGTCATTTTTTTCTATAAGAACAAACGAGTTGCAAATTTGCCCAACAAGCTGAGAAAAGTTGACGCTCCGTTTCAGATGTAAAACCAGGGTGGAAGAAAGGAAGGGCGGGGAAACGAGTTCTTTGGCTCTTGCGCGATGTGTGATGCGCAGAGTACTGGGCCGAGAGCGCTGTTGTTCCTTGGGCGGCCCCTCATTCTCTTGCCTGGTGGGTTCAATCGCAACGCTTACAATCTTGCAATGCTATTTAGTGGTATTCTCAGTGTGTGGCCTATCCATGTCTACTCACGTAGCTCCTTGTGGGTAACTTTATCAGTCCAGTATATTGTGCAGGCAATGAATTGTGAAGGTCTGAAGTTTCGTTAAACTTAAAGCAACTTGGTGTTTTATAAAATAAAAAAAAATATATGCAAAAAACTATGGTTGGCGGAATGTTGCAAAATTCAACAATGAATTATTCATTCAACTTCAACTCTTAATTTTCATATTCAACAATTATATTTG
>JANSTR010154207.1:0-10581 GCA_025434805.1 Antipathozoanthus remengesaui
ACCTGGTTAAATGGCCCCCCCCCCCCCCCCCCCCCCGCCAAAAAAGCTGCGTACGCGCCTGGTACTGCCACTGGCTTTGAAGGATTGCTTGACAATTTGATACTAGCCAAGTACGCTTTCTTTTTGTTGTCTCCTTGTTAGAAAAACTACGGAATTGCTGGTTAGACACGTGAGATCGGGCTACTTTGAGTCTGATGAGGAACTTCTCGCCAAGATGAACAAGGTATTGTGTTGGAATTGCTCTAGTATACTATAACTTACCATCCTGCGATCTTTAACTACATTTCGCTCTCACATTTATACTTTGCCTGTTTTCACATTTTCTCCGTCGGCACACACTCAACACAGGTCTTCTGCAGTTTTGAAATTTAGGGCTCATGTTAGAAACTATAAACCTTAACTTCTTCCATATACGTGCACTTCCTCCATCCCCTAACGCACAAACAAACTGGATTCTTTTATAGTTTCTCCACGGCCGCTGCTTATGTCACATTAAAATCGCTACCGGTTTGTTCTTTTCACTATAGGCGCGGTTAGAAGCCCGTTCTGCCAAGCGACGTCGACAGATCGACCAGCTGTTTGACCTCTGGGACGTGAATGGTTCAGGAGTCTTGGAGATGAATGATATTAAAATTGTACTCAACAAATGGCGGACAGACGGTCCACAAACCTTTAAGGAAGGTAATTACAAGTACAGAAGTACCCATATTGAATATTGGCGATTTCCTCAACTGAAGTCTGAATGAATGTGTGCTTTCGGTTTTGGATGACTCTGACAGTGGAGATAGAGAAATTCGTATTTAGAGTCTTTTGAAGTATTCATTAAAGAGAGGCCTTTTTCCTCCTTTTTTTCCTCATGTTCAGTGTTATTCACCACCATACTTCATTCACCTTCATTTTCATCAATTCTTTTCATTCTCAATCGACGATGTTTACCATCACGCATCATTCACCATCATTCACTGTCATTTCCCACTATTGACTGTCGTTCCACCATTATTCACAATATCGCCGGTCAGTCAGCGTTATTATTTCATGTAATTCTACATAATTATAAATATAATTCGCTGTTCATGAACGTTTCTACATCCCACCTTCAGTCGTCATGAACGACTATTTTTACCTTTTAAACGTACCAGATGTGAGATATTTCTAAATTAGTAAATACTGTAGTCTTCCTTATCGGCAGCCATTCACAATTTTTCTCTCTGTTTACTTTTTCTTTAAACGTTCTCTTAAAATCGCACTAATTTAAAGCTTCCGCCAATAATTTTTAATCCGAGACACAGTTAACTCATAGAAATGTGATAATGAACTGGTCTTGTCGACGGTTGTAGTTTTTAGAACAGAAAAATATGCCAGATTCTTACCTGATGGTTAATTTTTTCTGTTGTTCGTACAGCTATCAGCGTGTTTGAGAAAGTGAATTCAACGCTTGGCCGCCGGGAATTAAGAGAGTGCATCGAAGCAATCTGTCGCTCGTTCCCGGATGGGGACCCATTCGAGTCTCTTATAGCATTCTTGACGTCATGTGTGGAGGTAACAAACTCTGAAATAATCCGTATTATGATATAGCTCGTTGATTTCGCGCGATGTGATTGGTCAATTTCAGGTCCGTAAGTTGCCGTGCGGACCTCCAGCTCATTTACAAAGTTTGCTTACATTTTTCAACAAAACAATATAAGAAATATCTTATTAGCCACGTTTGCTCTGTCTGTACAGTCAGTTATGGATCTTAATTAGCTCCAGACGGTTGTTGACAAACCAGAAAATGCAAATATATTTGTTTTCCATAATGTTAAACCATACTTGTAAACCATATGTAAATAGAAAATGGATTAGAAATTAAGAAAAAAATTTACGGATCCTCGTTTTTTCTTTCCCAAATTTTATGGCTCGCGCGTTTGCGCGGCTTGAGCCATAAAAGGAAGGAAAAACCTCAGTCCTCGCACTCAGCTAAGAAGTATTTACATAACATTTTGTTTGTCTTGGCGCCGTTAATTTTTCTAATGAAACATTTAAAATTTACGTCGCATATCATCATTCTGGAGAATGAAAATTTGATTCTGGAAAATGAAACTTGATTTCTTTCCATAAATAAAGATTCATTACATTTATTTAAATGTGTGGAAACTGTTGTAATCCCCGAGGGACAAAGTACATTTATAATATTTTAAAACCAATTTATCTTTTATTCAACATTAGGTTAGCCTTTTTTTACTATTATAAGAATATTTTCTGTCATATTCCAGCGGTCATTTGAAGAACGCAAGCGCGGAGACGCCCGCAAGAAATGGATTAAAATGATCGACGCAGCTGCACAGACCAGCGGCGCTCATATGGACCCAGTCTACCGCGCGGTCTTCCAAGTCCTGTTCAAGGACGCCGAAGAGCATGGGAGAGAGAAGGTGATCAGTGCGAGCGTGTGCATGCTGGAGAACAATGACGAGCCCGAGTTGCTGAGTCGCGGGGAGACTGTGCTGAGATACGTAGCGGCCACTTCTGACGATGTCCCGTATGTACTAGGAAAAGTGCTCTATAGAGACATGAAGGCTGTAAGTTGGGCAGCAGTGGATTCTGGGAAACCCATTCACGTACCGAAAGTGTCACATCATACAGGTGTTCACATGTGGAACCCAGTGAGGAAGAGCGATGTGAGTTGTAAACGGTTTTAAATTTAACAATCCTTGATTTACAGTATCTTACAGCTTACGACTAGCGATGAACATTTACAATAGAGACATGGGGAGCGGACCGCGAAGCAATCTTTTGAGTGGCCAAATGAATACTTGGCTGAGAATTCTGTCTCTTTATGGCTTTGCGTACAGTTGGGATGCGTACATACACATGTATTCAGTGTAGTTCTTAAAATAGATGTAGCTAGCGAGGCATGAAATAGCCTGCGCCGCAGACACTCGATATCCCTTTATAGTCCAACGGTATATGCTAGCTTGCGCAGCGGCTCAAGAGAGAAAAAGGCGAGGGAGCGGACGAGGAGGACTGGGGAGAGGACGAGGAGGACTGGAGAGAGGACGAGGAGGACTGGGGAGCGGACAAGGAGGACTGGGGAGAGGACGAGGAGGACTGGGGATTCCTTGTGCCTCACTGCGCTCAGCTTCCCCGGCCGAGAAGGGTTGCTGCACAGGCCAATATATACCGACAATTGAAGGAGAGTACGTGAGCCGGCTCCAACGCAGGCTAGGTTTGAAATTCTCCAAAACATCTATGTGCACTCTGCATGCAGCCTAAAATGTTGCTTGCACCAGTAGAAAGTTAATATTATCGAGGGGTACATGTACATTAGTGTTAAGAACTATATGTACAGCACAAAATCTACATGCATAGTGCAGGTAAGCATCCGAGAATTTCGAATACTGAGCTAGACAAAGTTCTCATTTCTGAAATTGTAATTTTTTGTTTAGAGTCGTCACCTTGTGGCAAGTTAAAGGGAGGAGAACACCGATTACGTTTCGGTCGATAGATCAACAGTCTGTGGGGAACATCGTGTTGTTAGTACAACTGTACTGGGTAGTTATATTACGTAGTTTCTGTTATGTAAATGAATGGTTGAACTGGCCTTTTGCAACAAGTGATCGCATGGTACATATAATGATATTCTGGATGGCTAAGGAAAGCGACAGACTCCACTGGGAAATGTAAAACAACGTAAAATTACGCTTTTGTAATTACTTGTCCTTTGAATTGAAGTCTGTCGAATTCCTTTGCTATCGAGAATATCATTGTTTGTACCATGTGATCACTTGTTGTAAAAGGCCCGCTGGGGTTAGTAACACGTGAATGAGAATCGATATGCGATAAAACAACTTAGGCAGCTATTTGAAAAATCCAGGATTGGACAGGATTCGAACCCGATTTCTAGTGCTGTGCTCTACCAACTGAGCTAACAAGCGCATTAGAAACTGGCAAATTTGCAAGCCTCATTGATACCCGTAGACGGTGAATATATGTGCGAATTAATGGTTTTAACTACGGTTAGTAACACGTGAATGTAATGAGATCATCACATTTAGAAAGACAACTCACCTACAGGTATAAATGAACTCGCAATGTGACCAGCTCCCAGTGGGCTTGTCACTGTTACCTCAGTTGGTTGAGCGGAGATCGCAGGGTCACTGGGTACGGGTAACTTGAAATATGACCATTTCCCAGCAGGCTTGTTAGCTCAGTTGGTAGAGCACGGCACTGGAGATCGCAGAGTCGCGGGTTCGAATCCCGTACAAGCATAAGATTTTTTAGGCTGAGTGATCGTTCATGGTGTTGTTAGTACAGTGTAGAGAATAACAGAAGTTGATCAGTTTTGTGATGGGTGGTTGTATGTGCTGCGCAGAGCGAGGGATCGTTCATTGTGTTACCTGTCAAGGATCACGAGAAGCGAGTGATTGGTCTGCTGGGGATAGACACGATGGCTGACCCAGTGAGCAAGTCGGTCTTCATTACACACGAGATCAGTTTCTATCAGGTAATTCCTGCTTCGTTGTTTTTGGTTGCATTAGACAGTGCTGCGTCTCGATGTGTCAAACCGTGACATGCCATGTTTCTACTCTACTCCGTTTTTGCTTTGCGGCCTTTGTTTGCTTTGCTTCGTTTTGCTTTGCTATGCTTTGCTATACTGTGCCATGCTGTGGCTGTGCTGTGTTGTGCATGCAGTCCTGTGCTGTGCTGTGTGTTTCACTTTGTTGTGTGTTCCGATTGCCCGCTATATTTTATTTATATGTCGAGATATATAGACGTTCCGATCCATACTATCCGCAGTGGCCGGGTCACACTTTTTCCTTTCTGTAACAGTGTCTGTCTCCACAGGGCGTAGCCAAAGCGCTGAGCCAAGCCATTCAATTCATCGACGTTCGTCGCAAGACAGTTAGGGTGGCTGAGTCTGCGGTCTCCTGGATTCTCCGCAGGAGTCAGAACGTCCGAGATGTGAATGTGTACCTGGTGGAACCAGGAGTTAGGGTGAGGCTAGCTAGCTGATAATAATTAATAATTAATAATAATAATAATAATAATATTATTATTATTATTTTAGCAATAATAATATAGGATACAGTAAACAATAGTATGCAAGTCACGATTGTAATTTAAAAAAATTCACGACTGTACATCACCACGGCACCTTCCTTTTATACAAGTCACATGGCTGTCATGTGACAACCTTATTACATCATCACTCCTCTCCTTGTACGCAGGTCATGTGACTATCTTATTACGTCATCGCCACTCTCCTTGTACGCAGGTCATGTGACTATCTTATTACATCATCACCACTCTCCTTGTACGCAGGTCATGTGACTATCTTATTACATCAACACCACTCCTTGTACGCAAGTCATGTGACTACCTTGTGACATCATCATCACTCTCCTTGTACGCAAGTCATGTGACTATCTTGTTACATCATCATCACTCTCCTTGTACGCAAGTCACAGACTGTGTCACTATATACCACCGTCGTTGAATACAAGGCACGTGACTATCTCATTACATCATTGCGCAGGCTTCGGAAGGGTTGGTATTACGTCGTATGATGACGTTGGGCCATGACGCGGCTCTGAACCAACACTACAGCAACCCGGCTAGACTTGACAGGAGAGACAATTTATTCAAGTAAGTACCGACCAGACCATATTTGGATGTACATCAACACGTAATCCATACTATACCCATATATTGCGTTGTGTTGCCTTAATATGGGCTGCGTTCGAGATTTTTGTGCTGAGCTGTGCTAGGCTGTGCTGTGTCTTTGTTGTGTTTTGTGTGCCATGCTGAAAGATCCAGATACAGCGTTCTGCTGCGTTGTTGCTTTGTATGACGACAATCTGTGCTGTGCAGTGTGCTGTGCTGGACTGTGTTAGGCTGTGCTGTGTCTTTGTTGCGTTTTGTGTGCCATGCTGAGAGATCCAGATACAGCGTTCTGCTGCGTTGTTGATTTGCATGACGACAATCTGTGCTGTGATGTGCTGAACTGTGCTAGGCTGTGCTGTGTTGTTGTGTTACACGACGACATTCAGTGCTGAACACAGCTTTGATTGACGATGCAAATTAACTATTCTTGTCTTCAACCTGCCCGTCTTTTCTAGTTTGATGATAAATTTGTACGATCAGTGCCTTTTCCTTTTCAACCAAGGGACTATCTCTTCAAATGTGTGGAGAGCTCCGACTCTGTAACAGCAGATGCGTATGGCGAGCGGCACATGGCGTTCCCCTTGCGGGACGGAGAGGGTCGCGCAGTGGCCGTCATAGATATTAGCATAGGAACGCTGAAGAGCCTTCCGTCGCACGAGAATAAGGAGATTCAGCGCATGCTCAGATTGTTGACCATGGCTCACAGGGAGGTGGCTGAAGAGGTTGCGGGAGTGGAGAAAAACATTGTACTAGGTAACTATGGCAACGATATTACGTTCAGTACAATACGTACTAGTTTTCCAATGATTTCCCATCGTACCCCACGAGAAGGCATTGCATGATTAATAGCTCGCGCGTGCATGTCACCTAATGGCGGTAAACTAGCTCGCGCGTGCACGTCACTTAAATGGCGGGAAACTAGCTCGTGCGTGTACGTCATCTAAATGGCGGGAAACTAGCTCGCGGGCGTACGTCACTTAATGGCAGGAAACTAGCTTCCTCGCGCACGTCATGGAGGGAAAAGCAGAGTGAAATACTACGCGTTGTATGTTACCTCTTGCAAACTGCAGAATATGCAACGGCTTTCTTGGCTTCTTATTAGCTATATTTTATTTGGCATGGGATAAATAATTTATTTATCTACGTATCACAGAGGAGTTTTACCACTTGATAAAATGCGAACGTGTAAGTAATTCTGTCTCAGAAGCCAAGAAAGAGGTTGCATATTCTGCGGTATACATTAGGTAATGCGCAATGTTTAGTATTTCATTCTTTGTTTTATTTGCTTTTTTTCCGAGGCAACTGGTAAATAGTGGTTTGCTCTTTACTTGTGTGAAGTTTAATGATGTAGTTACTAGGTACTGTTTCTGATTTGTTGACGTTTAAGCCTAAAAAACGCATAGCGTTGCTGTTGAAATTACTAGATTTGTGTTGCTGTCGGTTTTGCTGACCTGTAAACGTAATTCTAGAGTTAACTGCTATAGAATTATGTTGTATCATAGCCAGTTCAACAATGTCATACTGAGAAACCAAATTAACATGTACTGTGTTTAACTTCCTCAGAGGTGGAAAAGGAACACGAAGACGCTCGTATTGACGTTCTTTTCGACCGACTCATGTTGTTAGACCTGAGAGAAAACGTGGGGAGACTGGACGCCAGGTAAGAAAAACACTTATACTTTGTACAGCTAACAACCAAGTACTCAAGGATTGGACAGAAGTTCGCAATGTGGGACCGTTGATTACTTCAATCTTCGATAGAGGCAGGTGGAGAAAACTATGGAGCTGATAAGTAGCCCTTCAATAGTCTCATATTGGCATTTATATAATTACTAAAGCCACATCGTGAAATAAATTTTACCTATTTTTGAATGAATGCAGCTGTTTAGTTCTATTAAAGAAACCGTTAACAATCCCTACACAGGTTTAGTCTGTCAATAGCTGACAGGGCGATTACTTGAACCAGAGTGGTTCGAAATCAGATCGGTCCCTAGTGCAAATCCTTCTGTCTGTTTACATGAGGCCTGGACGAAAACTCATTGTAGACTAACATGATTCATTTTGGTCGCTGGACTTATACGAAAATCTTGGACCGGTTTGACGTCAGAAAGTAATTCGTAACAACCGGATATGGACGAGCCAGCGTGGCATGTGTTAGCGCATTGGCATGTACGCCAAAGTTTGTACTGGTCTCAATGTAAAAAAATAAAACTTTCATTCTGGTTCAATGTAATGACTTCGTGGCGCTCTGAGTTCTGTCCCGGTCTTATTTAATTTCCAGCAAGTGAGCAAGAGGACAGAGGTGATGAGTAGTGGGTCGATTTATTTCTTGTAATCGGAACGTGTTTCTATACTTACGTGATTCCGGGATCTGTTTCAGAGCATTTGCCGAAATCAAAAGTTACAAGGATCCCCCTAAAGTGATCCACGACATCCTGAAGGCGGTGCTGGGGATATTCTACGTGTACAAGGCCGATCGTGACAAGTTTGAGGAGTGGACGACATGCAAGCAGTATGTCACGCAAGACCTCAGTCACAAGATCACTACCTATGACCCTACGGCCAAGGATAACACCATGTTTGTGGACAGCAAAGCCTTGGCGCATATTCTTCAGCGTGAGTAGAACGTCATGACACCTCTGAGGGTCACGTTCGATACTCGTACCCATTCCTCTTGTTTCATGTTTGCGGACGTTCGTCACTAGAAACTTGCGATGGTTTTAGTCAGGCTCATTGTTTCCATTATTAGTTCACTAAATAGTGGCCAGGACATACCAATGTGTAGAATTACAATTTAATAGTTATCAGCGAGTTGGGCGGTTGGTGTATAATACAAGCTTAGCGTTTGGGGGCCAGCAGTTGCGGTGGTGTTCTGTAGTTTTGGGTGAGGAATATGGTGAAACGGCATCGTGCCAACATTCCTGGCGGGAGCCTAATGTGTTGATGTTCTGTAGTTTGGATGAGAGATGGTGAAACGGCATCGTTCCAACGTTTTGGCATTTGTTGTGTTGATGTTGTGTGTTGTTGGATGAGGGATGCTGAAACGATCTCAACATCGTGCCAACATTTCTGGGGCCTGTTGTGTTGATGGATGAGTGATCATTGCTGAAACGATACCATGCCAACATTTAGGGGTTTGTTGCTGGTGTTGGACCAGGGATGCTGGCACATCGTCTACCTACATTTTTCGGGCTTGTTGTGGTACATGATGTTTTGTGATTTTAGATGAAGGATTCTGAAACGGCGTTCTTATCGTCCCAACATTTTTGGGCCTTTTGTGTTGTTGTCTTGTGTTGTTGGACGAATACAATTTAAGCGGCACCAACATCGTGCAATTATATTTCAGAACAAGAAAAGTTAGTTGGTTCAAAATTTGAACGAAGTCAAACTCCACCCAACTTGATCCAACGTCGACCAACACTGTCCCAACATTGAGAGGCCTGTTCAAACGGTAGAGAGATTTTTGTCAAGCATGAGGATTGTGGCCATGATTCTGGATAAAATATTGGTGCAACCGATTCACTACTGACTTAATAGTTTATATATGTCTATGCATGATACCCAAATTAACCATTGTGACAGAAGTTCTCAGATCTTCGTGACAAAAAACAGCTTCATCACTGCATAATCTCTAATTTTGATTAATTATATCTTGTGATAACTCGTTACGTAATGTACTGATGCTATAAAGACGCTGACGTCCCCTTAGTATCTCTATTTTGACAACTCATTTTGTTTGTTTCTTTCTCACAGAGGTCCCCCAACACTTGGTGGCCAAACACGGTTCAATGCCGGCACAGTACCTGTACAACTGGGCCTTCGTTTGTCTTTCACTCATTGAACACACTTCCAAGATGACCGAGAACCGGCCGGGAAAAGTCGTGAGTCCTGGGAACAACAGCGAACCAATCGTTGATGTCGGCAGGTTCGGGCCGAGGTCTTCGATATCAGAAACCATCAACACAACCACTAACAAAACCCTCGCATCAGGCGACTAGATCTCAGTTCTGTTCAGCGTTTAGAAAGAAAGGCTGACTCTTGTCATGCGAAGCCTGAGTTCACCTTAACCAAGGACGGATAGCGTCATATATTTAGGACCTTTTGTTGATACCCTAGAAAGCGACCATTCATTTCCTTTATTGAAAGGTAGAGTCAGAAAATGTTAGGCGTTTTAACAAATTTATTCAAAGTTCAGAAGTTTCATGAAGTCTGGTAACTTCGCCACCTTTGAATTTTAAAAATTCTGCCGAAAATGGTTAAACTGATGACAGGGCTCTTCTTCAGTGTTAGCTTTAAAGTATTATTACGACAGCGAATAAATTGTTGAAAGTGTCCAGTGAGTCTTTGGGCATTTTTGTTGTCTTTAATGTCTAGGCTTTTGGATCGAGAGTGTATTTGTTCTCGGTGGACTGTGTGTTAATTTTTAAAAATTGTTGTAATATCGCAAACATGTTTAAAACTTCTTTGTGCAACTCTGCTCTGTAAATAAACCGTCTCCTCAGCCATTAACTGTTCATCGTGTATTGTCCCTCCAGCATTATCTGAACCAAATTCACTGGGTAATTATATAAAGACGTGCGGTTTGCAAACACGTTTTTCATTTTTCATGCCTATAAAAGTCTCTTAGCCATGCAGAATCATGTTCTTCAGTCCTGAGGTAACATTAAGTCATGCGATCATCAAGTGTTGTTTTTTCTCGAGAAACACTGGATACATTTGATTTTACTGAAAGCCCAAATAAAACCAGCATTTTGATGAGTGATAGTTTAGCTAGATGACAACAGAATGACTAGCACTTGGGTGACATTTCATGATCCTGCCGATCTGTTTTCAAACCCTTTGGCGTGTAAGCCTCGCCCTATTAAAACAAATACCGTACGCGTTCTCATCCGGGGGGGGGGGGGGGGGGGGGGGGGGGGGGGGGGGGGGGGGGGGGGGGGG
>JANSTR010154218.1:0-10580 GCA_025434805.1 Antipathozoanthus remengesaui
GGAGGAAGCAAAAGCCGAATGTTTGGATCTTTTCAACAGTCGCTACACTGATGCAACGTTCACTAACGTCCGGCTCACAAACGGAAGCGTTATCGCAACAATGGATATGAAGGTAACCCAGTCTAAAAAAGAACCTCTGCTAAACAAAATATCAGGCGATGTGAAGAATGGATTGGATATTTTAGTGAATGGCCAGAAAGTGCCGATGTTTCCAATTATGAAAATAGATGGGAAAGATTACACTGTGCAAGATTCCACAGCGGCTGAATCAGGTAACTTTGAACATTATATTCAGCGGGCATTATTAAGGTACATATTTCATTCTCTGCGATTACTTGACTAAGATGATTCAAGAACGATTCAACCCTGAAAGGGTATAATAATTCTTAACAGTTTATGACTGCTTTTGCGAAATTATTGTTCGACTATCGGGTAATTATTACCTGAAGAGGTTTTCCATTTATCGTTTCTGATTGTTTTCAATCTAAATCAGAAAGAACAGAAATATTCATACAGAGAAAATATTTCTCAGCAGTGTTACAGTTAATTCCTGGTTATTAGATAAGAGATGGAGAATATTGCATAGCCGTGTAGATATGACACTTATATGGAATAAGAAATTTTTCAACGCCATAATATTACAGAGGCACAGATGTCATTTATTAAACGTTGGAGTTAAGCTACAAGTTGGATAAAATTCAAAGCTCCGGCATTACCAAAGATATACAAGCACAAAGAAAATTTAAACTTGTCCAAATATCTCCCGAGATTCCCCAGAAAGTGTTAATATTATTATTCGTGAATAGTCGCATATGTTATATTATGTATGATATAAGTGGAGATTTGTAACTTTTGAACGTAAAAACGGTATTGCACCTTCTTTCAAAAATGATGCAACAGTTTATTCTGCTGCAAATACGGCAAAAATATGCCAGCCGTCTGTGCATTATAAAAGACGAAATTCACCCGAAGGAATCGCATCAAGTGCGTGGTATGGCAAATCTTGTAGTACCTCACAAAGGTAATTTGGCATTATGCAAATCAGCCCATTCACTTTCTAACTGCCGTATAGAATGCAAGAAAACTAGAATCAATATTGTATGAATACAAAGGGCTAATTCAATTAGAGAATTTTTAAAAACACACCAAAACACACAATAACTTACCGTTCAAAATAGATTGCTGGAAGTTTCTGTGGCTACCGAAACTTGACCGAACGCCAATCATTTTGTTTTAAGTTCGCAACTGCAAGATTTTCCGCTGCTAAGAAGTGACATCTGATTGGCTCTTACAAATTCTTACTGAACGTTTATATAATTCCAATTTGATTAATTCCTTTTGATTTGCACTGTGTTAACTAAAAACTACACTGATCTCAAATTTTGATGATTGCTATTGTGACTATGAGTTCTGAGTATAATTATAATCCTCGTAAGATTTAAAGTTTTCAGCTAAATAATATTTTTTTCTACGTTCGATTCCCTGTGAACCCTGGCGATGATCAGCCTGTCCCAATTGCAAGAACGGAGGATACTGTCTGACCGACGAGAACCGTAGATCATACTGCCGCTGTGTGAACGACTTCAAAGGCGATACCTGCGAAAACAGTAAGTTTTCTTTGTTTGCTAAGTAAAAAATTTGTCCACCCCGAAGTGGTTCGCAGTTCAATGAAAAAAGTGTGGAATGTAGCACTGAACATCAATCCCCTCTATCACCCAGTGGTGTACAGTTCAATGAAGAAAGTGTGGAATGTCACACTTAACATTTCCTCCATACCCCAGTGGTCTGCAGTTCACTAAACAGTCACACTGTACATTCCCTCCACCCCTCCAGTGATGTAATGTGTTGGATGGCACATTGAACTTCCCCTCCAAACCCCAGTGGTGTACAGTTCAATGAAGAAAGTCTGGAATGTCACACTGAACATCTCCTACACCCCCCTCCCCCAGTGGCGTTCAGTTCAATACACAATTTGTGAAATGTGACACTGAAACATCACCATCCGTCCTTCCAGTGGTGTACAGTTCAATAAACAATGTGTTGAATGTCACACAGAATATCCCTTTCACCCCTCCAGTTGTGAACAGTTCAATAAACAATGTGCGGTGTAGAATGTCGTACTGAACTTCCTCTCTCCCCTCCCCTCCCCCCCAGTGGTGTGCAGTACAGTGGAGAAAGAGTGTATTATCACACTGAATATCCCCTACACCCCTCCAGTGGTGCCCAATTCAATAAACAATGCATGGATTATCAGACTGAATATTCCTCCACCCCCCAAGTGTTGCATCCTCGTTCCCAGAGAGAGACCCTGGGAACGAGTTTGCCAGTGTTGTATAATTCAATGAACAAAGTGTGGAGTGGTGGGCTGCATATTCCCTCCATACCCAAAATGATGCACAGTTCACTGGAGTGTCCAGTTGATTAGGAGCGGCATTTCCGTGTATAGTTTCCATGAACGGCTTCATTCAATAAGAATATGGAAAGAGATCTCTGACATATATATGCTTCTTAATACTTGATATATGGTTCTATTACAGATGACTTCTTTGTCACTAAATGCAAACCAGGCGGAAAAATTAGTGTGAAGTTAGAAATTGGGAAGATGGCGTATATCGACTTCAATCATCCAATTTTTATGGGTAGCAAGTCAAACAACAGTCACTGTGTTGCATCAAAGTCTAGTGATGACAAATATTACCTGTTCGACATAGTTGTGACCGAGTGTGATACTAAAGCTAGCGTAGATCCTGACAATAACACAATGATACTCTACGAGAATAGAGTTCACACAAAAGCGAAAGCATCCGGCGCTGTTATTAGACACTACGATGCTACCCTGCCGTGGAAGTGCAGATATAAAAGAACTGATATGCATGCTTTTGGAGGAGACAAAAATGGACGACTACCTTCTCCTAATTTGATTGCCGACGATATCCTTATTGCCCAGTCAGTTGGTAAGTGTTGCCATAACAGAATATATTTTAAATGACCGAGGTCGCGTCTGGCACAGAAAATAGTCTGCCCCGGGCCTTTCCCCCTACTGCCCTAGTGATGTACAGACCGGATGACCAAATATCCAGTTCGCTGAAGAAGAAAATTAGTTATGGTAGGTTATAGTCGATCCAGATGGACTCGCCATATAATAGACATAACTATTAGTTGTATTTACCTTCGCGTGCTGTGGTTGTGTAATCAATTTTAGGTTATCTTATGCTAACCACTTTAGGGCATTTATGCGTGAAGTATCTTTACAGTAAGAGTCCAGGGGGTTCCAGTTGAACAGTTCCTTTCCTCCTCTTTTGGGTTTAAAACCATTTTTTCCTTCTTTAACTTTGTAAACTTGACGAAACTACATTCCATTAAAAACACTGCTGAAGCATAATGGCGGAAAAACGTGCCCATTATTTCCAAGTTGGACCAACAACTGCAGTTGTCTATAGACCTCGGTCAACACACCATAAATGTGGGGCCTTAATGCTGCCATATAACCATGGAGTCGTTGTAACGAACAGTTCTCCCGACACAGTGTCCAGAGAATATGGTTTACGGATACCAGGACCCAAATTCCTAATCACCAAAGTGTGTTGCTGGCTTTTTCCACAGCTCTGGAATGGTTTACTAACGAATACCCCTGCGCCATTGGCATTAGATTGATGCTCTACTTTCATATTTCTTGATCTGCCCAATCTAAACTTTTGATGTACCCACAAAGTTATTATTACGAATATGTGCACACTCCAAGCAGAGATAAAAAATGGATGCCAGAAAATATATTATCGGAAGGTAATTTATCCTATTGGAAGTTTCGAACAGTGCTTCTGATTCTTAATACTAAATTAGAAACGTCTTGCACCAATTCAAAATAGTCCAACACATTCTTTAAGTACTAATTCAAAATAGTCTTACAAATTCTTTAAGTACTAATTAAAATAGACCAACAAATTCTTAGTACTAATTCAAAATGGTCCAATAATAGTTCAATGAGAAGACAAGCAAATTATTATTATTATTATTATTATTATTAATATTATTATTATTATTATTACTATTACTATCACTAATATCATTAAAATTAATCAGCCTGTTTCCTTACGTCGCAGGATCTGTGACGGAATACAAAGTTGACTTAGAGCTGCATACAGATGACACCAATTCGTCGCTGGTCCGATCGTGGCCTCACGCCACCTCACTGCGCAAGAGACTGTATTTCAAAGTCAAGCTGTTGTCCTTCGACCATACACTGGTCATTTATCTTGACAAATGCCTTGCCACGCCTGATGGTATTGATCATTCTGTTCAGCATGTGTTTCTAGAGGACGGGTAAGTCAAAGGAAGCAATTCAAGGTAAAGCAATGTAATAAAACGTTTCAGGATAACCATACCAGTTAATGTTTTGATTGCATATGTATATAGTAAGGATTTGATTACACTGATTAAAGAAAAATACGCTGTAAACTAGTCAATCAGAAGCCAGTATTTTTATAAGTGTGGAATTACAACTACAATCTACAGAACTACATTAATTGATAAAGATGGAACATTAAACAGATAAGAACATGCTTCCCAAGAATTCTTATTTAGAGATTCCACTTGTCTTACATTTTGAGATTGACTGTTCCAAATAACATCACCTCTGTAGTTAGTGCATGAAAAAGGAAGAGCAAATTCATTAGTGGAGCAACGATATCTGCCGGTTAAGATATTAAGGAATTTGTAGACCATGAAAACGTTGTAACTTTTTGTGAGCTCGCTGATTATTTAATCTTTCTTTATAACTTGAAAATATTGTTCAGCACAGGTCTGAAGTTTCTGTTAGTTTCTGTGATAATGTTTTGCCACGCGTCACTACACCTGTCAAATGAGACTGCAACTGGTTCTAGGCTTTGGAAATGAGATGCAAAGTTGTCAGTGTGACAAA
Source organism: Antipathozoanthus remengesaui (assembly GCA_025434805.1). NCBI lineage: Eukaryota > Metazoa > Cnidaria > Anthozoa > Zoantharia > Parazoanthidae > Antipathozoanthus > Antipathozoanthus remengesaui. Next base: position 4,919 of record JANSTR010154218.1, read on the forward strand.
TGGTCTAAAAAGTTTCAAACTTAGTTGTGTTGTAAAGCTCTGTTCTAAAGCGCTTTTAAATAGTTTAGTAGTTTAAGCGATACCGTGTTAACAAGAATCAATCGAACAACCATAAGGATGGAATTTTTCGGAAAAATATGTGCAAGTAGACGGCTAAAACGTGGAAAAGTAGTGGGCGGTCAGCAGTCTAATGTGACTCGCCGCTCATTTGCATATTCATTTCGATATTCGTGGGTTCATTCACAAACAATCAAAAGCTAACATCACAGTTGAAGGCTAACATAATATTGAACAGAATGTCTATAAATTGCAACTTCAAATATACAGCTTTCTAATGCTTACAGTTTTCCCACACTTTTGCCTGCCGCTGTTAAATCCCATTCCTACTGCATTGCTAGCATTTATGGGGTACGTCTAGTTTTTCATCTAAGCTAGTAAGATTCCATTAATACCAGTTAAACCTGAATTTACAGATGCCCAAAGAAATCAGTGGACCACAGCGTCATCTTTGTTCACTCGTTATCAGACAGTGAACAGAAGTTCAACTTGGAAGCTTTCCGTTTTGTTGGATACCGATACGTGTATGTTCACTGTTTGGTGCATGTGTGCAAGAAGGACGACGATCACGAAAGGTGTAACATCCGTCCAGCCTGTAGTGCTAACGGAAAAAGAAGAAGAAGAAGTGCACCTAACCTCAAAGATGATTCTCTGGTCTCTTTGGGACCGTTAGAGTTTGAGGAAGAAAAAGGTAAGCTTTTGCTGCTTATTCCTTGTATCTAGAGCAGGGAGTGAGAGAGTGAGATAACCTATATTGAAAAGCTATGCAGTAATGGCGAAATAGTGTAGCCCCTGTATGCTGGAGAAGGAGCTTCGCTCCGAGAACGTTACTTTGTAACTTCGTTTACTAGCTTAAACAGAACAAATACAATCGAGATAATAATCCCACAAGCTAGCCACACAATCAAAAATCTTGCAGCGAGTACATTTAACTACTTATCTGCATATCTAATAGAATCGTGCACGAGCAAATACTATTTTGATCGATAGATCAAAAATATTTTAATGACAAGGCAAAGGAGTGAATCCTACAGCTTAACATTCAAAGGTTATTGATAAAATTTTGAGATGACTAGATCTTCCTTTTAGAAAAACATACACGCCAGCTACTTTTCTAAAAGATCGCCACAAAGTAATTTACGGTCTTTCCCAGAAGAACCTCGGCCCTGAGCCTGAGGGAGATGGTGGGAGGTTAGGGGCCCAGCCGCCTAGGGGCCTGAACATACAACGTAATAACTAATAAATAACATCCAGGGGCGTAGCTGCCTATTGAGCCCGGGCTTACAAACGTGTTGGAAAAATTATTAATAACTTTCCCCGTTATATCAGTAAATAATTTGTTTTCGCTGGAACGGAAAATTGGCTAGCTACGCCCCTGGCATTTATGCATACACGCATCCTCCAAAGTACATTTTTGCATGTATGCATCTTCGGTAACAATTCCTTCATGACATAGCTACAGAAATTTGAGAACATAAAGCGTTCTTCTTTATTATGATTCTGCATAACCATACAACAACAATGATTTTTTATGGTTCACAGAAAATTATTAAGAAATGAAGGTATAAAAATAACAAAGTACATAGTTGTACGCATTCGCGATAACTATATGAGCTGATCTAGTCAATAAAAGATCAGAGAAAAAAATGAGTTACTTGACTACTGATCGAGGTACAACAATATTTTAAGAAAATATTTTACTATTGATCTGGAAACAAGGATAAATTGGTTGGGCTTTCTGGACTCTCCGGCATTGTGTTTTATACTGAGGTTATCCGTTTTCTTTATCAGTGGCTAAAGAAGCACAATCCGCTCAGAGGTTTTCCAAGTGGTATGTCCCGGTCTCAGCGGCAGTTTCAGTTTTGGTGGCTGCAATCGTTTGTACTGTCATAGTGTCCATTATTGCTAGACGTCGCCGCGGTCGTCAACACCAGGAAGGCCCTGAAGTAGTGCCCAGAGTTTGCATTTGATCGTCCACCGAGTGCACACGATGAAGGCGGAGAAACTTTGAATGCAATATCTTGTTTGGATGTCGATGGAGCTCACGCGCCTTATGAAGCGGAGATGCTCAGAACTGATATTTTACTTCAATAACAACATTTTATTTAGTCCTCATAACTGAATTATTACAAGACACTGTAGGTAGTTAAGTGAAAAATTTAGAGGATCACAGCTACATGAAAATAGCAAGGCTAATAGAGTCAAGTAGCTGTGGTCGGACGGAAGTTAACTGCAAATTGCACATGTGATTTGAAATTCAAGGACAGAAACAGCGGCTAACTCTAATATCAGGTGTCAAAACAGTTGAAGAAACAAAAGCACAATAGAAATATAATACAATAGAAACAAAAGAACAAAACGAAAAACGTACGACATATACAGGGCATATATGACAGCAGCAGTATAGTGCATCAAGTCACCAAGTCGCGTAGACTATTAATCAAATGGCGGGCTCAATTTGCGTATGCCATTGGTTAGTATTAAACAAATACAAATCGTTCTTGCGTATTCGTGTGGATGGGTGAATCCAAACTGGAAACGACTGCCGGATACGTGTGGACGCAAATATTTTTATGCGGTTTCAGCCGTCCGGCTTCGGATTCGGAATCGTGTGGACGGGGCCTTAGAAACGGTTGTATTTGGTTAGTGTTTTTTCGCAACAGCAGCATTTGTAACTGATTTAACTTTACCATTTTACAAGAGAACGTCATTATGTGGAGATTCGTTTGAAATATAATTTAAAAAATTATACAAGTACAAATTACTTTATTTTTTGCATTCTTGTCGTTCCGAGAACTCGGAATCAGATTTTAGTTTCAAATGCTTGCTTCATTTATAAGAAATCGCTTGCCTATTAATATATCTTGGTTTTATGGCTATTGGAATACAGATTATTACAACGGCGCGACACTGCCTTTGATTCTCCGGACGAAAACAGATGGAGTTTTCAGATCTAAATAACCACATTGCGATGTTTTGAAGACTGCGATCGCGCGTATTTCGATACTAGCTTACAGCTTTTCCAACTGAAACGTAGTACAAGTTTGGAAAATGAGAAAGCTTCACCATCTCCATCAAAACGGATTGAAAGCAAATTATATTATCACTCCCACGGTGAAAACGTCTCAAAGAATTCTGAATCCGCTTTTTGACTTTGGCACTTCTTGCCTAGGTTTAAAAATAAATTTACATTTCTATTTATTTTATTGTTAAACAGACCAAATATGTTTTTGAAAAGATTAGCATTTTAACTTGTCTTTGTAAAATTGTTGGTTCTCCCCTCAACCTCGTTTTATGCGTTGAGTTTGGCACCAGTCTTTCGCGTGCAACAATTCGAAACATATCGCACCATCCCAGAACACTTTTCGCGCATATCAAGATTTCAAAATGGCCATCATTATTAAAGTTTACTCGTAGGTTTCAAAAGAGATTTAAGGTAATTTAAGGAAAAGTTGGAAAAGGATTGGAAAACAACTCTTTATTAAATTTTTAACCAAAACGTAATTGCTTTATATTTTTAACAAATACGTTTGTTAAATGAAATGATCAAACAACTGACAACTTCTGTCAATAATCTCGTGATGTCTGTGGGATGGTGCCTTTAGACCAGGTAGAAGCTGGCGTAGCTCGTTTGGTTAGTGCGCGACCTTCGGAGCTCGAAGTCACCAGTTCGATTCCCAGTATATAGCACCGACGACAACTATTGCTTTGCCCTATTTCCTGATTACCGCCATCTTGGATTTTGTCGTAGTTGTGCCATCTGCCCAGACAACAGAAACTTAACAGGGCAAGGACAAATGGCGAATGTAATATGGTGACATTAAGGTTTTATTTTAAGGAATAAATTCTCCTTCAAAGAAAAAATATTTACGAATGAAAACGCTCTAAATGAATCACTGAGGACAGCAGAAATCGCAAGTTACAGTATTTTAAAGTTGAATAATGCAATTAAAGCGAGACCTTTAGGGGCCAAGACGAAAACGGCAGGGCTTACAGACAAATTAGCAAGATATAAGCATGAAAATACTGCTTATTTTATTTCTAACAAATAAAACCTATCAAAGTTGATTTTGTTTTTGCAAAAACGTTCTTATAAGAAAAACGGAGCTTATCCAAGACATCATTTCAACACCATAATTCTTTCCAGCGGTTTTCTCCTGAGATCTGGAATCATGGCGTCCTTAGCTGGAAGTCCCACAGGTAAAAGCAGAATAAGCTTCTCGTTCACAGGCCTCCCGAGTAGATTTCTCAGCTTTGGACCTGCGTTCATTGGGGTACTGGTGACAGTTACCAAGCCAGCATTCTGTGACAAAATGGATATAGAAATTTATTACATAAACACCAGTGAAATACCTGCTGAGCTATCGAGCTAAAATATCATATCTTCACACGCGAAAATAAAATGTTATCTCCACACGTGAAAACAACACTGTTGTTATGGTTTCACAATAAATCGCACCTTTCGCGCCTTCAGAATGGTTTATGTGACAATAATGCGAGAGTCAATTCCAACCGCGAGTATCTCCCCCCCCCGGGCAAACCCCGGGCATTTGTTACAAGATGAGTCTCGCATGGCCGGGCATTTGACAGTTAATAGTGTCCCGGCCCCCCGGGCATTTGCTGGCAACCAAAACTTGCCCCGTAACATCTTGGTGTCATATTTCCGACTGCGCTCAGAGGACCGAAGTCAAGAGTTTCAAACACCCTCATTTTGGAATAAGAATAGTTTTTATCAATCATAAAAGACCTGTAAAAATAATGAAACTGTTTGCTTTGTCTCTGTCCATTGTTTCATGCAGTTTTACTGAGCAGAAACAGTTATGTTTAGTACTAATATTTTGGCCTGATGGACTTGGGGGCCCTGACTCACACATAACCGGAACATTACATGGCCACTTGGAGATACAACCGACCGACCGACCGGTAGCATGGTTTGGTGCACACTCTACTGATGGCGCTGAAAGAACGTGCTTTCTCGTTGAGGCCAGCAATTCCAATCTTTCGTAAAATAAAGTTAAGCACTGTATTTGACTGAGTCGCCCTTGCATCTTTATATTAGTACTCATCGCTGCTGACAGAAGTCCGCCGCAAATGGCGTTATCGATAACAAAGTTGTCTGATTACTATTAATGGAAAATGGGCATTTTAAGCTTTGTTATTTTTAATACATTTTATTTAAAACATTTACTGCCAGATATTGATACATTACCCACTAAACATGCAACAATCAGAAAAACATTGTAGACTATCTACAATTATTGCAATCTCCAAAATATTATTTGCTGGAAGTGATGTGCATGGTTACGGCAATTTCTAGTTTTATAAAGCGAATATTTAGTTTTCGCTATCTATAAAGGTAGATCAGTAGCGATGTTAGTCAAGCACCCATTTATTCTCACAAAATTTAAAGTTGTATTCAAACCTGTTACAACGCGCTAGTTTTATTGGAAGTCGTTTAATAGCTACCGTTGGCCTATCAAAGTGCAAGTTCAACATACCGATGACGTTACGTGCTTGCGTATCTGTTGTAGTTCAAATTTTTCTCTGGTACAATTTTTTTAAACCAGTTCAAAAATTTTAAACTGGTTCAAAAATTTTAAACTGT
>JANSTR010154229.1:0-10579 GCA_025434805.1 Antipathozoanthus remengesaui
AGTTAAAATAACAAAATGTCTGTTTCAAAAGCACGATCAACTCGGGTTCGTGATAATCTTACTCAATATGAGTTTCTGCCTGGCACTAACTTGTACAGCGTTAAATTGCGCGCTTGTAAAATTTGAAATAGGGACTTTAAGCAACTACTACTGCTCAGACAACGCCTGTTATAAACGACTTTCTGTTTTTTCCGTTTACAATTATTCGGTTTCATTGTTGTTTTTCTGAATGAGTGAGAATTGACCAAACGGATGACCTGGTCGTACACGTAAAGCCGAACGATTACTGGAACGTTTGTATATGACGAACCGCGTTCTCCTGAAATCTCTTAAACTCGACGGTATTTCGCTTTGTTTATGGTCACGTGCAGTGGGTTGTTTTCTGTGTATTGTTTTGTGGCGCCATGTCCATGGACAAACCCATCAGTGATGATTGCTTAAACTCCCTAATACGACAGACCCTTTGGCGGAAGCACATAACAGTTTAACAGTTTTTGTTTATTTCAACATTGTTACAAGAACGAAAATTCACAAGAAAAGAACAACGTAGAAGGTGCAGGAAAACAGCCCATAGAGGGTTAACGAGTTCCTGCACCTTACATTTCTACCTTACACCCTATAATACTTTTATGACATGTATGTTAGCAATGCTCAACATTATATGTCATGCAGGATTTGTTGGGCACTCTAAACAGGTTAGGTCTTTAACAGAAAGCACGTCGTACTGTAGAAGAGATGTAAACAACAACCTTCCGTAAAACATCATAACTTCAAACCGTCCTTAACCCTTTCACTCCCATGGCCACCATGGTTACTCTCACCATCATCGATCTTCTCCTCACAGTATCAATATAAAATAAGTTGATTGGTGTTGAGAGTATATGAAAATTGATCATCCATCACAAACCATCTCGGATCAAAGATAAAATTCTCCCAACCTGTTAATAGAAAATATATGAAAAAAGTAAGTTTCTAAAACTCATCATTTTGGCACTTTTGGGAGTGAAAGGGTTAACAAGATTTCTGGCTGTGATATTCAGTTACACTTAACTTAATTTCAAATGCTTCTGTTTGGTATCCTGCCAATAGGTTTTGTTGGTGACTGTTATGGGCCCGCAGAAGGATCATAATATTCACGCCGAGAAAAGCCTTGCCTCGTTTTCACACCAGCTGAAGCTGGGCGGGGTTAATGTCGTTGCCGTGGGAACAGATGGGGCACAAGAGGACGACCTCGTTCACATGTCCAGCAAGCCCGAGTACGCTGTCAGAGTGAAATCTCTGTTATCTCCAGAGGAAGCCGAGAAAGTTTCCAAGGTTATTTGTCACGGTAGGTAAATATATATTAGCTATTTAGACAGTTTTGTATGTAATAATAATAACAACAGTTTGAACAGTTTTGTAATAGAAAATAGTTTGAAACTGCAATTTCTTTCTTTAGAATAGTTTTAGATTTACAGTATTTTTAGCCTTTATAGTAGTAATTTTAACGTATTGTATATTATATACATACCACTTGTATATCTATGATAATGTTTTATAGTGCACCCACGGCACCCGTTGATAACAGTTGTTTTTTTTGCTGCAACAACCTGATTAAATAAAGGTTTCCAATCCATTCCATATGGCTGGATATTGTTGCGAATTTTGCATAGGCAGAGTAAAAACTATCCACGAGATATACTAAACTGTCGTGCTGGGTGCGCCTGTGACTGAGCGGGACCAATATCGCTCAAAAAGTGCAATACGGTGGGATATTATTCGTACTCGTCCCAGGCCCTCTCACGATGTTAACTGTACTGTTGTTCATTCAGATTGATAATATATAGCAGGAAAGACAGGAAGTCTGTGTTTCGGGTACAAAGAAATTGTTGCCGCGCTTTTTGCAGGACGATCTTAACACAATATAATTATGTTTCAAATGAACGTGGACGGCTTTAGTTTGGATTGCAAAACTTTAATTATGTTACTTTGAACTCGAAATCGTGTGCCTATTTCTTAGAAATGTCACAAATCTCTCTTATATGTTATATCTATCTAAACGTTCTTACTTGATGCAATGTACTTTAGATATTTATTATTTTATATTCTTGTTAGTTCCAAATTAGCATTAAACTGGCTCATTTTTAATCCTATTTTAGGATTATGAAACGGTATGCCTTGTTTTTACGATTCTTGTGGTACCACCTGATTCAGCCACGAGTTTTACTAAGCAATTTGTACTGAGCATGGAAGTCATGTTACTTGTCCCGGCCGAAGAAAGTGGCTTGGGTTGGGCACTTAAACAAAAGTTCGATCGCTTGAAGCAAAAGGTGTCGTTTCGAGCTTGTTTATTGAAAATTTTAGGAGAACCTTTTCCTTCTTTGTAATTGCCGGAATGATGAGAGCAGAGCGGCGTACGAGCAAGAGCAGAGTGGAGAATGTGCAAAACTGTCACAAATTCAAACTGGTGTGAAACTTTATTTATTATGGTCGATTTAAGGAAAGCCTTTCTGTGAGAATTCCCATTTAATTACGATCTTTATATAATTATACTCTTGTTATTTTCTTATTGCAGTTGGTAGTCTCAATCAAGAACTTGTCTCTTCACATCCATCGGTGAACTTTAACAAACCTCAAGCTCAGTCTTCCCCAGTCTCCACGCAGATGGAACATACCGCGGTAGCCCAGGACCAGGCGGCAAATGGCCTACACCAGCACCATTTCATGATACCAGCTGGACAAACCTGGAGCGTGAATCTCGATGATCCAACTACCCACGTTCATAAGGTTGCGCCAGCACCTTCCCTTGACTCGGCTAGTAATGTGCCCCAGGCTACACCAGTCAAGACCCCGGCGCCTGTGACGTCAAATGTGGCTCAAGTTCCCGCTGTTACTCGGCCAAGTACCCAAATGAAGAACATCAACGATAAGAGAGAGGGTGAATAGTTATAGCAAATATCTATCAACTGTCTACTTTCTTTAACTATATTTCTATGTATGTCACTGTGTGGCACCAGTCTATATGTATCTGGTTTTTTTGCTACACGTCTGGCTTCTAATGTCTCACTTGGTCAATCGGTCAGTCAGTCTACCTCAGATCAGTAAGTCCGTTTGTTTACCTTTGTTAGTTTGCCCGTTTTGTTCAGTTAATTTGTCAGTTAGTCAGTTAGTCAGTCAGGCAGTCGGTTTGTCTGTCTCTCTGTCTGTCATGTTTTATCGTTCGCATTTGTGTCTAACTACTACTTGTAATTTTCTCCATATCCCCTCGCTAGCATACCCATTCAAATGCAAGCCGGTTCTGTTCTACGATTTCGACAAGCTGTGCAGTGGCACTTTGTTCGACGAGTCCGGGATGGGTAACAACGGCCATTTAATCGGCGACATTTCCACATTCGCCGGATTTAACGGAGACGACGGGTTATACTTCAAAGACGGCTTCATTCAACTCGACGGAACGGCATTCCAGGGAAAACCGACCACTGACGTTACCATAGCAGCCTGGGTCAAACTGAAGGATATCAATGGACCTAACGTCCATGAATTATTTACCACCTTAGCCCCTAGTAAAAAGGGACTTAAGAACGGACAGTATCATTTTGAGGTTCTTGGCGAGGGCAAGGTACGTTTCTTCCAGAGGAATAATGGCAAGATTGTGTACGGACTGACGACCAAACCGGTTGTGAAGGCCGATGAGTGGGTGCACTTGGCTGGTACCTATGACTCACGCACCAACAAGGCAGCCGTGTTCGTGAATGGGGAGCCTGTGGTCGATTACTTGCACAGTGATTCACAGGTACGTAAGCAGATGAAGAAACTGGATTACAAATAATTATGACATCGCAGGTACCGTTGGTCGTTTAAAACCCTACAGAACTTGCAGGGTGCATGGTTAGATGAAGAGAAGGGAAACTGTCACTTTCAGCTATTCATTGTGTTATGTTCGCAGGACATTCTGGTCAAATGTATAGCAGCCATCTTTTTTAGTATGGTGAATTGACAAAGGTCTTTAGAGCCTAACCATTTACAAATGTAAGAGCAAAGACAGAACTTTTTCTTCAGGTATTCGAACGTACTGAATGTTGGCCGTCCGAGGGCCAATAGTTTAACTACCGTGTTCAAGATGTCGTGAGGGTTTGACCATTTATAACTGTCAGATTAAAAGGCTTTCCCCTCAGTTGTTTTATGATCCTAATACTGACCAGCATTCGATCTGTAGCATCGCGGAGGCGTGTCCGCTGAGCCAGCGCAAACTGTTACGGTAATTCGATACGCGACTCATGAAAAGCAAACTCACATATTAACCCTTTCGCTGCTAAACCCCGATTTTAAATAAACCAGTAGTGTCCTAACCAGTTAACGAAACTCTATAAAGTGACCATTCATTTTGTTTGTCTCGAAGAGTAGATTCTCAAAATGTTTTCTTTGTTTCATGAAATTCACAAGTTGACAAGTTTGATAAATTTACTGACTAAATTGGAAAGTCAGGAGACGGGAAGGGTTAACAGTCCAATTAAGCTGCAACTCCATCCTCAAATTTTAATTCATAATGTTGTTATATTGAGTATTAGTATTAACAAAACAGGTGAATAGCACTTTTCGCGTGCCCTGATTGGTTCATCAAACACCGAATATCCTGTGCTATTCGCTTCGGTTACTCATGCATGAAATTTGACATGTGAGATGGACGGACAAACTGGTTGTGAAATAATAAATAAATTAATTTCAAAAGTGCTATTCTCTTGTTTGGTTAATACTAAAACAATTATCCCCCTCAGTGTCGGTGCCTAGCGATAGATATTCACCTACACGTTGTTAAATATAACTTCGTTAATTTTTATTAGTTATTCCATGTTATATGCATAAGTGTCTACTAGACACTCGGTACTAGTTTATGACAAAGTTTATTAGTCCGTGAGCGTTTTTACTCGTGTTCGGACTAGCGGACTTCCACCAACTTCCAATCCAGATCCACTAGTTTTATTTTATTTACCTGCGGTCAAATACAGGAAACGAAGGATCTGAGCACTGACTGGAGCAAGGCGGTCCAAATTGGCAAGTTCTTTGACGAGAACAATGCTGTAAGGCAGTTGCAGGGCGCAATGGATGAATTCTACATGTTTCCTTGTGCTCTACCTGCTGCTAATATCAAGACTCTAAAGGACGAACACACAAATCGTAAGTGTTGTGTGAGATATTGTAAAACTTCATAAGGTTGCAAAATTATTATAAGGAACTAGTTCTTTGGTAATATCCGTAATATTTATTCGTTGAATTGAAAGTGGCATTAATGATATTTGACTTGTAGGCTTTTCTTGTTAAGTCCTGAATTGTTGTTGTTAAAATTAGTTCCATAGTAAGTATGAGTAAAGGATCCGCCATCAAGGATTTGCAAAATTTGAATTTATTGCCAATTTTCAGCTTATCGACTTAAAAAACATGAAGAAACAAATTTTATTATCCTACAGTTAAAAAAAAGAAGGGAAGAGTGAGTTTAGAATGATTTCCGAATTAAAAACCTCTATAATTCTCGTAAGATATGCCTGATGAGGTCAACAAATTAATGTCAAAATTGTTTACATTTAGCTGGCTACAGCTATTGAAAGTTACATGCCAATAGTTGTTAACGCCCTTCTTTAGCCCAAAAACCTTTGGGTGGATCGACATATCCCCCCTTCTCCAATTACATGCTAAAGGGTTAATGTAAAAACTATGCTAAGCCAACCAAAAGTAGTCGAAAGTATTACTTGACGTTCATAAATAGGTTCTGAAGAATTTGTTCACCTTTCACTTACGCATTTCATCATAGATTTTAATGTTAAAATGCGCAATAAGAGTAGTAAAGATGATGATGATGATGATGATTATTATTATTATTAGAGCTGACAGAACGGCCTTTTTCTAATCAACAGCGAGGTTTATTGGTCCGTACTCTGGAGTGAAGCGTGAAGTATGGCGGTCTGTCCCTGGACCAACCATCACTGAACTTTCTAAAAACCAAGATTATCCAGACTCTCCATCGGAGATCGAGGTCATTTCTGACTTTGACACTCCCAGGAACGAGGGGGAAGACTACGGTGCTCGTGTCAGCGGCTACTTCGTGGCACCTTACACTGGCAACTACTCCTTCTCTCTGACCGCCGATGATCACGCGGAGCTGTTTTTCAGCCCATCGGGATTCGAGGAGAGGAAGGATATGATTGCTGAAGTGAAAACTCCTCTTGGACACCGCGAGTGGCACACGTGAGTCTAGCTTGATTCCACTGGCTACTCAGAAGTCAAAGTCACTTTATATTTTATGTTACAAGTCTGTGAATCGTATAAATCCCATAGCTCTCACAAGGAAGCTACATGTTTTTGTTTCACTTGTCTTGAGCCGGGCTTTCCTAAGAATCTTGAGCATACGTATTATTGTGAATGAGCAAGTGTATTGCCGTGACTGAGCTTGCGTATTACCGTGACTGATCATGCGTATTACCGTGACTGAGCATGCGTATTAGCGTGACTGAAAATGCGTATTACCGTGACTGAGCATGCGTATTACCGTGACTGACTACAAGTATTGCCGTGAATGAGCATGCGTATTACTGTGATTGATCATGGATATTACCGTGAATGAGCATGCGTATTACCGTGAATGAGCATGCGTATTACCGTGACTGAGCACGCGTATTACCGTGAATGAGCATGCGTATTACCGTGACTGAACATGCTTATTATCGTGCCTGAGATTACCTTCCCAGTTTGTACCATGTGCATTGCAAAATGCTTCGATCACCATATCTTTAAATTAATATTTATCTACATTGATTGATTAAAAGGCTGCCAAACCAGAAATCAATCAACTACAACCTTGAGGCTGGCAAATACTACTGGCTGGAGGCGTTGCACAAACAGGACAAGGCCATGGATTCCCTAGCAGTCGGTTATTCATTAGAGTGTCCTAACTCGCCCCCAGTCCTCAAGGAGAGGCCCATCTTCAGACCAAGCCTGCAATACAAAATACCCGGTCAGTTTACTTTCTTTGTTTAGTTGACAACTATAAAAAATTGCGTTGAACACCTTTCAGATCCTTATTTTGTTTCTAAGTGAGACTGAAATCTATTCCAACTGAAATTTGCAGCCATGTGTTATCAGCAGTAACAACTTTAAGCCCGGCGCATACTTGAGGAAACGGCTTAGTGAAAAAGTCTCGCGAGACCGTGTGCTCAGCTGTTTTCTCGACATGTGCGTGAAATTTGTGTGAGCATGACCGTGATAAAATTACGCGTCGTGTCTTGTTGAGTTTAAATCGATTCGGAAATCTGTCATCAGTAAAGGCAAATAATACCTCATCATTGTTTGTCTTGTTCTATTACTTTGCTCAATACAACACCGAACGTAATCACATGCTTCAAATGTGTTAGCAGCTTCATTACCTAATCTAGATGAGCCAGATTCTCACAACGCGCGCACACGGTGAGAAAATTGCCTCGCGAGGCAAAAATGATGAAACATGTCAGATGTTTTGTCACGTCCTCGAGAGGCAAAATTTTCACACAGATTTCACCGCACACGTGAGGAAAGAGCTCAGCAAACGGCCTCGCGAGACTTTTTACTGAACTTTTTTCTCAAGTGTGCGGCGGGCTTTATTCAACACTAAAACATTAACACAGAAACATTTACTAGCCCGTAAATAGTTATTCTGATCTGAATGGGCAGAAAAAGGTAAGGAAAATAGCTACAACAGTATTATATTGGGATTATGAGACTTGGTAAGTTGGGATGCAAAAAAGAAAAGAAAAAGCAGAAGAACAGTAAAAAGAAATTAAATAATAAGTTTAAAAGTTGCAGTTTTAACATTACTTTATTGTATTCGCTAGAGTAAGTGTGTCAACGTAAGTATCTCCCCTATCGTAATAGTTATCGTAACTTTGTTGTTTCATGCTCTGTTTGTTTAACGTAACCGACACGAAATGGTGTTGTACAAATCTCCGATCCCGCGACAGCTGCTTCATACAATGTGTTGTGGAAGTTTGAATTATTGCTCATCAAATCCTACGACAGTCTCAACAAAACGGTGCGGAGATTGGCACTGGAGCGACTTGTCGATATCTAACAGAATAGCGCCAGGGAAAGGTGAGCTAGTGATGGCAGTTATATCACATCTTATAGCGTGCATCAGATCCGTGCTGTGCGAGTAACATTACGTTTATCATGCGTGCATCTTCTACAACTTGATAATATCCAAGTTGTAGAAGAAAGTTGCGCGAGAACTGGAACTATTTGACATATGCGGACAGTGTCAGTCTCTTGCTTGACATGAAATCAGGCAATTGGGAAAATGTTATGTAACATCGACAATTAATACAAGACCAGTACTCTTGGTCCAACGTAATCCAAATAAATTAGAAGGTCTCGTAGGATCTTTGATGTAAACCGTTTTATGCTTTATATTTATTCAGAAAGTTGTTCCGAGATCAAGAAACGGTGGTCAGGTTTCCAAGACGACGAGTATGTGATTAAGATGGGCTCATCTTGCCAACCAGTGCGCATGTTCTGTTATGGCATGCAGACCGCTAAACCGCTCGAATACCTGACCCTCGAAGCAGGCTCAGATAGAAACTTTGCCACCTTCTTCAGGGAGAGATTGCTGAACTACGAGTCGTGCTCAGGAAAGACGAACCCTCAACCGAAACTGACCGCGAAGTACTGGGGTACAACAAGGTATGTTAAACATAAAAATTACTTGCAAATAAGAGTGCAAGTGCTTATGCTATAAGGCGAAATCATAGTAGCTGTGACGATAAGAAACAGAAACAATTGAGGGTGCCGTAAAACAGTAGTACTACAGCATAAAGGTTCTTGTTTGCGTATTTTTGGTATGTCCCATAATCATGACCTGGTTAGGTTAAGTACTAGTGAGTTGATTACTAAAGCTTTAGTATATTTATTTATGGTTATCTAATGTCTCAGTACACCTGAGAAACAAAAGAATCTTGGCAACAAGTACTGATAGGGTTGGGCTAATTCATCTGCATGCTCACTCAGATCCGATAAAACTACGGTAGACACCTAGCATGGGACTCAGTTCCCTTCCTGTCCAACCCTTCTGGCATTTGTAATGTATATAATATGTTTTTGTCATTTGTTACTGTAACTGTGTAGAGCGCAAATAAAGTTGTTAAAACAGATCCAGTCAGTTGCTTTCCTCTCACAATCGAGAACACGTACGTACTTAAGTGCCTTTGGTGAAATATCTTTCTGTGCTGCATCTAATATATTATCCTACCTCTACTGTATCTCTAAAGACCAGTCACTAGTAAATATTTTAATCTAAATATAAAATGCTCCGTTCACATTTTCTGTAGTATTCTTTTGTAATTAGTATTATAAGTTGGATGTATGTGGTTGTAATAGATCAAGTTATAAATCGATTTTTATTTGGAATGCGATTAAAAAATGTTTATTATTATTATCAAATATACTGTCAGTGGAAATGATCGTTTGGACGAGATAAAACAAGACATAACTTAGTGTATACCACTTTAGAAGATGGAAGAAAATTTGAAAACGTCGGGAAAATTAACGTTGAAGAAAACATTAACAAAACTGAAATGACACATGTTTGCAGTAGATTTCTCATCTCAAATTCAACAAGCTGATGATATCCGTGTCTGAATTGTGTTATTCTGTTTTCTACTTATTTATTTTTTACCAATTACTTTTTCAATTATAAACATTTCAGGTTTTCCAAAATTCGTGTTGATCCCAAGACTGGTCTTGTGCACCGCGACGACTTCCGGTTTGCTAGCAGTGACGGAAACCACGTGCGGTTCGGTCGCGCGGGAGACTGTTACTCAGCTGCGTCACGCTGTCACAAGGGCAAGTTCCAGATTGATCTGTCAGGGACGGGGCTCCGTGTGAAGAGTGATGCAGAGTGGGAGCCATGGGGCTCACCCAGAATCCCCAAGCGCTTGCTAAACTACAAGAAATCTGAGGATGGCAGCTTTGTGTACGGGGAGTGTGGAGGGTCGTGCGGAGGGTGCGAACCCAAGGGGGAGAGGCTGTATTTGGAGCCCGTGTCGTGCCAACGTGCAAATGGTGAGTCTTCGTCATCATCACTGTCGTTCTTATCATAAATTAAGTAAATTTTTATCATCATCGTCTCATGTTTTACGTAGTATCATTATCATCTGCCGCCCTTAGCATCATCGTCAGCTTCATTACCGGTTTCATCACTACTATCGTCATTATTATTGTCACCATCAGCGATGTCGTTATCATCATCACCATCATTAAGGATTGAAGCATGCGTATAGAGAGAGCATTCAGTTTCACCACATGCGGTAAAACACCACCTAAAGATCCGCTTAACCCCCAGGAGATTTCGTCATCAGTGAAAAGATATTCCAGACATACTACTTTTTGAACATGTTGTTTTTCAAATAGAATAAGGGAAACATTGATCTGTTACGATGTTGAAAGTTTATGATAAAAAGATAAGGGCCACGGAGATGCAGACTGTGAGAGGCTTTGGCTTTTCCACTCTTTTCAAAATAGTAAAGAACTAATGACAAATATAGTTTCATCCCCCACCACTTCAAGTCACTAGTCTGCCCCT
>JANSTR010154240.1:0-10578 GCA_025434805.1 Antipathozoanthus remengesaui
GTGCCTGATAGTTTTCCGTGTGACCGGTGTCCTTGCGTTTGCAGCTCGGCCATTGGCCTGCGGTCTCATCTGAAGGCGCACGAGCGCGACAACGACACTGTGGGTCATGGATCCGTTTAAATCGATGGCCAACCGATTATTATTAGAGTATGATTGTTTTGACAAGCGCCCACCTAATATCGGAATTTTTGTGTGAGTCAATGGTCTGCGATCGCGAAACAGCAGAATTGGACTGGGGATGCGACATCTGTGGCCTTCTGGCGAAGGAAGGGATGTTCTGCAGTCAAAAGCAACTTCTTGCCCAGCAGCTGTCCACCCACTACGCTCCACACATCAACTCGACCACTATGCATCACGTCTTTAATTTGGCTGAGTAAACGCATACTTATTTTTCATTTGGAAGGCCACACATGGTTTGCAACAACATATCATTCAATATGACAGCGCTGCATATTTTCTCTCAGTCACTGGATCCCCATATCTAAAGGCAAGGGCCAGTTAAACAAATAGATATTTCATCATGAAATCTCCTTCTAACAAGGCTCTGTACTGTATATAAATGCAGACCATGATGGTCTGCATTTATATACAGTACAGAGCCTTGTTTAATAGAAGGAGCCAAGTCAAAAGCTACCTAAATGTACAAATTACATTGTACAGATCCCCTTCAGGATAAAACCAAACTACAGTATCCGTGTAACGGATCTCTGCAAAGCCATTATTTACGGGCTATATTATTGGTATGCACAGTTATTTCATTTCATAGTCACTGGTTAATTTTAAAAATCAACTTCTATTAATTTTATCATTACACAATGTTGTTTCAAACTTAGCAGCTACATGCTTTTTTCATAAGAACAAACGCGAAAAGAACGCCCAGGCTAAGATTTGCCAAAAAATAGGAAAAATTTTGATCAGACATGTCTCGCGCCTTCTTAATCTTATTGCAGCGGGCAACTAATCCACTGCTTGCACACATCAGAATAACAACTAAAACCTACAAATTAAAGCTTTACCCTTTCCTGCGGGCTTGTCAATGCAAGCCGGCAACCAGCAAATCTGATCGGCTATTGCACTTATGAATCCTCGCTAAAAATTGTCTTGCTTATTTATTTTTATGTGAGTGTTGGGGGTTGGGGTACGTGCAAATCATGCCACTTATTTTCACAGGTGGACTTCTAGTCCATTCCCGGCCCGTTTTTTCTTCGCTCTTTGCTGCGCTCCAGAAAACAATTTTTTTTTCAGCGTGGGACCGGGACCGGTTTTTCAAACGTGGGTTAATATAATCCAGAACTGAGGCAAATTTTTTAAAAATGACATTTCCTAAACCGTATTATTTAACTCTTTCCCTACGAAACCCCGATTTCAAATAAATCAAGAAAGTCCTAACTTTTGAACCAGTTGACAAAATTCTATAAAGTGATCATTCATTTTGATTGTCTCAAAGAGTAGTTTCTAAAAATGTTCATTGTTTCATAAAATTCAGAAGTTGACATTTTTCATAAAGTTTGATAAATTTACTAACTTGAAAAGTCAGTAGGAAAAGGGTTAAACACTTCAAGTAAACCCAGAATGACAGCCCAAGTCAGCATCTAACGACATAAACACAATCATAGGTTAAAATTTAACCCTGGATTAGCGCTTACCCATCTTTAAACAACCGGGCCCATGAGCGCAGCATAGGGCGAAGAAAAAAATGGGACCAGGACTGGACAGGTGGGCCTCCTACTCTAGAAGATAATGACAACCTTGTCTTTTCTGTGTTCATATTAAATGTGTCGACTGGTTGTAAGAATAATTGATAATCCTCTGCTATACTGTAGACTCTTTGAGATGTGTACAATTCTCCCAATTAATGAAAAATGAATGGTGGCAGGCCAGGAGTGTTCAGTAGATGATTTGGCATTCTTGAGAGTGAAACCATCTTCACAAACTCGAATGTTTCTTGAAGGGCCCCAAGTACTAAACTATTCACAGCGCTTGAAATTGTGACCGATATAGTCGCCAATGCACCTAAGATTACCATACTGGCAACTAAATCCTGAAAAGTCAGTCAGAATTCTTCATATGCCAGCCCTTAAACTTTTCGACCTGAAAACAATGCGAATTTTTGAAGCTAAACCCGTGGCAGTAATGAGATTCCAAGAAAGTTAGTTTTTCAAAAAATGCCCAAACTTTACGCAAAAAATAGTGCTAGTTGCCATCTTGGATTTTGCATACTTCAATATATTGCATATGATGCATATTTAGTGGCAAAATGTCGATTTTTTCATAAACATTGTGCTTAGGTATGGAGTCCATTGCTAGATGGACAGATAACTAGATGCCAGATACTTCACTTAAGAGTTTTTTTTTCTAATAAACTAGACTGCGTCGGCAGGTAGGTAAAGCGTATAATAAACTCAACCAAGGGTTGACAAAAAACATTTTCCGCACTGTACTGTTGGAAGGAAGCTCCAAATTGTTTGGTCAACTTTACTGTAGATGGCAGATAATCAGAAAACTGGCACCAATTTTAGTTTAGGGTCTGGCGACTGAAAAATTTTAATTGGCAACTATTTTCTTCCACTGTAATAGTGTCAAAAGGCGACTTAGCAATTTTTTTAAATTCGAGCCCTGCCTGATTTAGCATACATCTTGTATCACATAAAGCATACATTATGTACTCAGAGGACAGTGTCTGTATAATCCATATTCATGTACATACTTACAAAGTTTACAGTTATGACAATGGATTAGTAGATATATGCAATGCAAAGCAGAGATATCCATACTAATAAATATATAAATTACATAATATATAATAATTATTTCCTCTTATCAAACATCAATGCTCTCTGGACATCTTGTTCTTCCAGACAGAGTGGTGCTCCCATCAACCCCACTACTCAACAATGAGCTTCAGTCTTTCAATTTGTTCAAACTCTCGGTTAAGGCAACTAGCCCAGTCATCCTCTGGCTCAACCTACACAAAATAAAATAAATAATTAATCAATCATGAAAAAATCAATTTTGTATAAATCATTTTATATGTACTTACTACTGTTCTAAGAAATACCAGTCGGTGACGCAGTGCTCAAGTGGTTATCATATCAGACTCACAAGCTAAAGTCGTAAGTTCAAAGCCCAGCCAAACCACCATCTTGGGCCAGTGAAATTACTACCAGCTACTGCTGGGAGCTATAATCCTAGACATAATTGTTGCGATGATGTCAAGTCACTTTCCCCCTCTCCCCCAACATTACTGGTTTATTTCCTGTATCCAAAAGAATGATGTACTGGGGGAGGGGATATCCTTGTATGTTCATCTGGGGCGGATCCAAGATTTAGTGAAGGGGGGTTCAAGCAAATATTTGTGCAAGATACGCCATCATAGAGGGATCTGGGACAATGCTCCCCTGGAAAAAGTTTAATATATAGGTCCTTGAAAAAGGTGATTTTTGGACGTTTTGAGGGATAATTGTGAGCGTTAATTACTTTTAATACGCCTTGAGCAGTTTTACTATTTTTGAAGCACAGACTATACTGTAATTTGCATTTACTTCAGTTTTGGGGATTCGACCAAACCACCCCTTGATCCACTCCAGGTTTATAGATGGTGTCGGCAGAATATTAACTATGTAATCATGATCCAAATTGATCAAAGTTAGTTGTAGTGAGACTAAAGGTTAGTTTCCTTGTACAACATGTAATTATATCCAGGGTCCTTCCCCTTTGCTCAAAGCAAAATTCCAGAACTTTTCCAGGTAATTTCCAGATGTGCTGAACTTTTTCAAGGTCTCGATATATGGGAGACACTCTAGGATAAAGTCAATTTGAACACCAAAATACCAACTTTCTTCCAGATATTTTTTGACACATGCACACTGATGCACACAAATTACACTAAGTGGACTGCAAACTTAAAATTCAAGGATTTTTCCAGGTCGCTTTAAAAAAAAACCCATTCTTCAAGGAATTCCAGGCCTGGAAAGAAAATTCCCGAATGTCATTTTCAAGGATTTCCAGGTTTTCCAGGTGGCGTACGAACCCTGTATATAAGATTGTTGCCGCAGCCAGGTGTCTCCTGCACTGAAGTGTCTCCCATCCTAGGGTCTCCTAATTATTAAACTATTAAAACAGTTTTACACTGTTACCTGTGGTTCGTCTATTTCGGCAAATTTCTGTGAAAACTCGGATTCAAGTCGTAGAGAGACATAGTTCAGATCAGAATCTGCCTTCTGAAACTAAAAAAACAGTGATAACTAAATATTTGAATTGTTATTCTTACTACAAACTGTATACGCGTCTCCAAGCGATGCACTACAATAAATTTAAGTCAATTTTGATTCGCACTTGGCGCCAAATTTCCGAAATTAGAACAGGGATGGAAGTGTCGACTTAGGAATACTGCATTGACAAGAGATTATGGTCTAATTGCAAATAATAATATAAAGACCCTAAAATTCCTTCAAAGCACGAGAAAACGTAACTGCTGCGGTTATGGACGGAGACGATGTGAATCTTACCAGCGCTTCCAGTTTGTCCACGGCAACCTCCATTTTGTTTTCATGCTCTAACTCGCCCCAATCTCCCTGAAGGGGTCCGACCACTTGCACCAAAAAAAATTATTAAAGGTTCTATAACTAAAGTTCTTCATTTCCCAATACAACCTACCCCTCTTTCTTGAGGATTATTGGTTGGTGAACAGTTATGTTGACAGACCACAACACCGGCATTAGCCTACTCCTATCGACAAGTGTGTGGGTTCTTTTAAGTCCCCCGATAGAACGTCGAGAGAACTAGACCAACGGCTTAAAGTTAACGTCCCTGTCCGCGGACGGTGCGGCGAAAGAAGGTCCCAAAATAATCCAGTCCTAGGCAAGGCCCGGGACCTTGGATTGGCAGTCACAGATCTAACCGACTGAGCCAACCACGCACGCACATATATATGGCAAAAAAAATTCTTGCAAGCCAAATGCCGTGGGAAAAAATCCTGCTGACCTCAGAAACTTAAATACTCATCGTGCTTTATTATATTGTTCTCAAGCACACTGCGTAAGAATTTTAATTTTAATTTTAATTTACAAATCGGAAATCTCGCCCGCTTGCTATGTATATGTCGTAGACGCGCATATCGATTTGTTCCATGAAAAACGTCAATCTAACGTTTCTCTGGCGACCCCCACCCCCAGGCCCCCACCCTTTAGAAACGTCAGGCGATTTATCGATAATTCTATTTGAAACAAACAATTCGGTTTGATGAACTTTATGTTCAGCAATATTTATGGTAACATGTTACATTTCTGCATTCCGCCTTTGTATCCCAATTCAATTGCAAAACTATCGTGAGTATCGTTTTTCCCCCGTTCTTTCTCTGAGAAACGTCACGGCCAAGAACGCCCTCACCCCCAAACATCAGATTGATGTTTCTCATGGAACAAATCGATATGTGCGGCTTCCCTAAACATCAAGTCTTGTAAAAAAATCGACATTTTAATAGTAAAAAGAACAAAGAACAGCAAAAGTGTTTTATCAAAGATGTCGCCGATATTTTCTACTTTTGATTTCCCTTTATATTTCCAAATGATTGAAATTATGGGCACTTGTTTTTTCTCAGTGTTTTTTTTGCTTTTATGAGCGTGTTAACATGGTAAACATTTTCCCATAAGATTTTGTTTTCCACAGGCGCATGTCGACAGTTGCAACAGGTATTCAGCTCTGGCCTTTACAGACTTGGCGATAAGTCACGGCCATGTTTAATTTGCCAAAAATAATTTCATCAACGACAAAAGGCAAGAATGACTCTCTGTCACTTTGTTACGAAGGCTAAACTTGCACGGGAGTAGAGTGAAAAGATGATTTTATGGTCATATTTCCAAATGATTGAATTTTGGATAACTTGTTTTTCTCAGTGTTTTTCTTTGCTTTTGTAAGCGTGTTAACATGGTGAATATTTTTTCCATAAGATTTTATTTTCCTTAGGCGAATGTGAATTGCGACTGGTATTCGGCCTTGACCTTTACAGACTTTCAGACTTAGCGACAAGTCATGACCGTGTTTAATTTGCCAAGGCACCATTTCACGCCCAAAAATAATTTTCGGCAAGAATGACTCTCAGTCACTGTGTTACGAAGGTTAAACTTGCACGGGAGTAGAGTGAAAAGATGTGAACACTATAGGAAAAATTCCTATTTCACGAGAAATATAATTTGCAATATGATTTTTTTGAGTGAAATTTAACATGGAATACCCGAGTCAGGCAGTGAATTTCCTTGAATCGCATAGCAGGGATGAATCTCGCAAGTTAAATTGATGAGTGTATACATAAACTTGGATCGACTTTTGCTAACCTGGAAAATTAAAGCGAACGCACGAAAGCCATTTCAGTGCTCTGTCAACCGACTGGTGAGCCACAACGTTTGGCGGGAAATTTTGAGTGCGCGCGGCTCAAGTGGAGCGCAATTCCATGCTGAATACGCACTAGTGCAATTCCACGTTAAATACTTCCTCGTTAATTGGTCAATTAGCCAATCAGCTTGCGTGATTCATCCCTGCTATTATATATCAAATAACCCTCACTGGTATTCTATGTACATTATTCATGTATTTGAACTCAATTGTACAACTTTTCAATCCTTTAGCAATAACACAAGTTTTCACTGTACAGTGCAAAAACATAATGTAAACTGAAAATGTGGCCTTCAGAGCAGCTATCAAATTTCCAAAGAGAATCAAATATACTCACGCAGCTACAGTGCCATCAATCTTCCTTCGACCATGTTAGCACCTCTAAACGTGCTGTAATGAGCCCAGCTATCTAGAGAGCCATCAATCTTCCTTCGACCGTGTTAGCACCTCTAAACGTGCTGTAATGAGCCCAGCTATCTAGAGTGCTATCAATCCTCCTTCGACCATGTTAGCACCTCTAAACGTGCTGTAATGAGCCCAGCTATCTACAGTGCCATCAATCTTCCTTCGACCATGTTAGCACCTCTAAACGTGCTGTAATGAGCCCAGCTATCTAGAGTGCTATCAATCTTCCTTCGACCATGTTACCACCTCTAAACGTGCTGTAATGAGCCCAGCTATCTAGAGTGCTATCAATCGTTCCTTCGACCATGTTAGCAACTCTAAACGTGCGGTAATATAACAATTATCGCAATGATACGATTTATCTCTCCGTATATTGCCACCGGTGAGAGGATCTCGAAAGAGTTCGCCTTTTTTATTTCTGCCTCGATACCGCGGTTTTTCTGCACTGCAAAATGTATCGCACCGAGACGAAGACCTTGATCGCTTCATTTTCTCTGATGAATGAGGAGTTTTGCGGCTTTGGGGTTGAACGCTCTGTTTTCCTGTCAAGATACGCTTTCTATGCACCCTGTAATGTCGTTTTAGCGTATCTATATCACCAAATGACTTACCACAGTCTTTGCACTGGAACGGGTTCTCATTGGAATGAATTAGACGATGTTTGTTTAAATTGCCCCTTTGTGAAAATGACTTGTTACAGTTCTTGCACTTGAATGGTTTTTCACCAGTGTGCACTTGGTAGTGTTTTTGTAGGTTGTTCCTTTCTGAAAACGACTTGTTACAGTTCTTGCACTTGAATGGTTTCTCACCAGTGTGCACTCGGTAGTGTTCCTGTAGGATGCTCCTTCGTGAAAATGACTTGTTACAGTTCTTGCACTAGAAAGGTTTCTGACCAGTATGAACTCTACGATGAATTGTTAACATAATCGCAATGGTGCATTGCATTGTATTTGCTGCTCGGTATTTTATTCTGGATCTACAAATACAGCAGAAGAAAGCTTGAGCTTTGTTTAAAGATTTGTTGGCGGATATATGTTACATTCAAAAACACATGTGGTAATGATTACGGCCGTTACCCTTCATGGATATGTTCTAACGACACCTAGTTGTTTCCTCCCTCCATTTTAACTAATAGAGGATTCTGAAACATCCATACTAATTATTCAGCTTCCTCTTCTTTGTGTTAGTTAACATATTCATAGAGAATATTTTGTACGACTGTGAGTAGTTATACCCTAGCATTAGGTCACGGAGGAATGTAAAACATCCATAATAATAATTCAGCTTCCTCTTATTTGCGTTAGTTAACATATTCATAGAGAATATTTTGTACGACTGTGAGTAGTTACACCCCAGCATTAGGTCATGGAGGAATGTAAAACATCCATACTAATAATTCAGCTTCCTCTTATTTGCGTTAGTTAACATATTCATAGAGAATGTTTTGTATTACTATGAGTAGTTATACCCTAGCATTAGGTCATGGAGGAATGTAAAACATCCATACTAATAGTTCAGCTTCCTCTTATTTGCATTAGTTAACATAAGGCAAAGTAAAAACAAAATTGGTTAGCGTCCTTTTTCAAAATTTCGATAGTCGGGTGGGCAGTTTTTATTTTTTCCGCATGAAAATTAGAGGGATCAGAGGGGAGTAGGGATCCACTGTTTCACGTAAATTATAGTATTCGTTTGTATTTACAATGTTTTATTCCTTTTCACGTGAAGTTCAATCATTTGATATGAAATACTGAGATGTGAGTTTCTCGCCAATATATATTTATGGCGTCCATGTAAGAAAACATTGCCTGTAAGGCAACAGTTGGAGATAGAGGCTTGCATGTGCCCTAAAATCATGTTGTTGACAAGAAAATTACTTTTATCAATGTTTATGTCAACACGGGCAGTTAACACAAATTTAGACCTTGGAGAAGCAAAGTTATGGAAAAGAAATGGTGAACGGAAATTGTGCTGTTGTTGGCTGCACGAACAGTGCCTATTCGTTAAGGTTGTGGAAAAAGAAGAACTACGATGAACATATCGGATTAACTCATTCAGAATGTCCCTGTTCACCATCTTTTCACCCAATAATTTGTCCCAGTCTCCCGCACGGACGGAGTGCTACTTCCATTGAAAAGGTGTATTTTCTATTCGCTGATAGAAATTGAGAGAAAATATTCTGATTGTTTTAGTAGAAATCTCCAGTCATAAAACAAACCATTCTTTGAAATTGTAAAATTAAAACTTGCGAAAAAAAAGGCTACACAGTTTCAGTTTGTGTTGTTTTTCATGCATTTTGGATGTGAGAGAGGAATGTGTCACGGAGATCATGATATACCATGAGCAAGGTAAGATAACCAATCAAATTAAATTGAAGCATTTGCATTGACAAGATTTCTACTAAAATGATAGAGTGTGCATTCGTTTGAGACTAGTATATTGATATTCCGGAATATGAATACACTTTAGAATATTCCGGAATATATTTGGATCACCATTTTCCAAGTATTAATACATAGTCGGAATAGGTCCCAAATGAGCAACTCTTCGAAGTAATCCATGTATTGCTATCCAGCATAGTCTCAAACTAACAACTCTTCTAAGTAATCCATGTATTGCTATCCAGCATAGTCTCAAACTAACAACTCTTCGAAGTAATCCATGTATTGCTATCCAGCATAGTCTCAAACTAACAACTCTTCTAAGTATAAAGTAATCCATGTATTCCTATTCCGGAATAGGTCCCAAACGAACAAAGTTCTCTTCTAAGTAATCCATGTATTCCTATTCCCCAATAGGTCCCAAATGAACAACTCTTCCAAGTAATCCATGTATTGCTATCCGGCATAGTCCCAAACGAACAACTCTTCTAAGTATAAAGTAATCCATGTATTCCTATTCCGGAATGGTTCCAAACGAACAACTCTTTCAAGTAGTTCATGTATTGCTATCCGGCATAGTCCCAAACTAAGACACCCAATGACCCATACACTGATAGAGTAGTCAAAGGATTAACTTGACATTTATGATTTTTTAAACTATTCAAATCCTTATAAAATCTGAATCGGCGCGCCGCAACTCTGCTACGATCAGGGCGGATAAAAGGAAGGGCGAGGAAACGGGTTCATTGGCTCTTGCGCGATGCGCGGAGTACTGGGCCGAGCGCGCTCCACAGCAAGAAGATTGAAAATGGCGAGTCAAACAAAGCTATTGCAATACATACAAACATTTCACTGTTGCTAATAAACGGTAAGACATTTTTCGTTGCTGTTTGGTGCTGTTTACCTTTACACAATCTAAAGGCTATAAGTTGTAGAGATTAGGATTGTTTCTTGTCCAGTCATAGTAAATTCTGTTAAAATAAATTCGAATTTCCTCGAAATCCATTGCCGTTTTCCTCGCGCGCTGTTACAAATTTGAAGATTATATTCATCCTAAAGCAGCTTAAAGCTCAGTGTTTTAAAATCAAGAAGATATTCCATAGTTCTTATCGGTGCCCAGCTTTGGTTTTGTACTTTTTTGTACTTTTTGAGTTAGAGATCAACGACGAGTGCCATGTCATGATCATGTCTACCACATGTTTCGGCTGCTGATCTTCAGTAATAAAATGTCTAGCTCGGTCGGCGCTTGGTATGAAATTTACATTTTAACAGACAGTTCTATCCCGGATAACATTTTTTGCAACTGCTAAGCGTTATATGCTGCTTCACTGTGTCCAATTTTATTATCAAATTAAAAAGTTTGGCATATTGACAGAAAATATTCACCTGAAAGTCCGAGTCTGCA
>JANSTR010154251.1:0-10578 GCA_025434805.1 Antipathozoanthus remengesaui
CCCAACCCACAACCCCCCCCACCACAACACCCCCCCACCCCCCCCCCACCCCACCCCCCCCGCCCCCCCCCCCCCCCCCCCGCCCCCCCCCCCCCCCCCCCCCCCCCCCATAGCGGAGGCTCGTCGGCTTGAACACAGTTCCTAAAAGATACCAAATTGGGTGTGGTCGAACCTTATACTAACCCCAAAAAGATCCGTAATCTGTAATCTCGCGACAAAGCTGTTTGCATTGTTTGCAAAACATTCTTAGCTATCCTGAAATGAAGCCGGGCATCGACAAGTTTCTACAATTCTTCTTTCGAATTGATCGGACACCTAA
This sequence comes from Antipathozoanthus remengesaui, assembly GCA_025434805.1. Taxonomy (NCBI): domain Eukaryota; kingdom Metazoa; phylum Cnidaria; class Anthozoa; order Zoantharia; family Parazoanthidae; genus Antipathozoanthus; species Antipathozoanthus remengesaui. The sequence goes on from JANSTR010154251.1 coordinate 320, forward strand.
AAAGATACCAAATTCTCAAAAAGTTATGACTTTCGCGCCTTCATCTCTAAAGAGACCACAGGCCAATTTTAACCTCAAAAAGATACGACGAGCATCCCCGTCCCGTCACTACCCTCCTGGGACTATGTGGTTGATGTAAGACATTGCAATGCTTTTCGAGTTTTACTTTGAAAGATCACCTTAAGATTAACAATGTTCTCCGTGAGTGTTTAAAATTCGATTTTCTTTAAACGTTAATGAAGGTTAAATAGAAACTTCAAGAAAATTCAAAAAGTCGAATTTTGAAATATTGTACATATATCTATCTGTATATAACTGAATCCAAAGAAACAGAAGCATGACACTGAACATGTTCTGCAAGTGTCCAACACATCAACTGAATTAGCAATAACTAATCTACCGTTAATTATTAGAATCTTTTAAACGAACTGATAATTTTCATGAATAACCAATGAGTGAGTGATTTCGTTTTAATAATTTAAAAATGAAACTTGGCGGAAGTTCAGTGCGTTCGGTGAACAGCGAGTAATGACTTTGTGACTTTGGACAGTTAATCTTTATTGTGTTTTTGATCGAACTGTATGACTGTGCTTTTCCGACCTACAGTTTGACAAGTGGGCGCTTATATATGACATATATTATAACAATAACGAAAATTTAACAATACTATACTAAAAAGATCACAACTTATCCTTATATAGGCCTAGAAAATCTCTACCCCTCGACTACACAACAACGGTCAGCAACTAAAACGGTTTTGAATAAGAATAGAAATGGAACAATCGCAAACTCAGAGACTGACATAATTTAAATTTTTGTGTAGTGCCAATATCGATTAGCACTTCATCTATTCAATAAAATAAATACATTTCTATTTAATCTCCGAAAAGTGAAAACTTTTACACATATCCATATTAAAGTAGGTATTATCGTCAAAAGCGATCATTTTGGAAAACGATTATTGAAGCAATAATCTGAAATGTAGAAATTACAAGGGTTAGAAATAATAAATTACAAGTGTTAGGAGTAATAAATTACAAGGGTTGGGAATAATAAATTACAAGGGTTAGGAATAATAAATTCAAATACACATAACAAATGAACAAACTTGATTGTTGCTGATCTCACCAGTCTTGTGCAAAAGTGAAACTGCCATATTTATTTAAAGTCAAAGTTTGTCTACAATGAAATGAACTATGTTTTCAGTAATAACGAGGGAATATGCGAAATTTAGATTCACTGATTTGGATTGTTTTAATTAAATACAGCTGCACAATGCTTTCAGCGTTTACTAGTAATGAATTATTTACAGCCTTAACTACATAATATGTAATATATTCACAATCTCTGCAACACAACAAAAACGACTAACATTCAGTTTGATTTAAGGTTCTTGTGTTCGACTGGTAAGTAAAATATATTTTCCTCAAACTACATGTAGTGTGCAACAAACATAATGCCTTCTTAAAACAAATTTTCAAGTTAATCAAGTTTAATCCGAGTTAAAAGAATTATTTCTGGGAATTAAATTGTCTCATAAACAATTCATATGTTATATCTCAAAGTTTCGACCAGTCATAAAATTGTAAAAAATATTGTTATACATTGGTTTAGCATTTTTGTTCTAAAAGGCACGCCACTGATTTCAGCTCAAACGGGATAATCATTTGAATTGAAATTTATGGCGTACTCTCTTGAGTAAAAATGCAAACCAACATATGTTGTCTTGATGATTAGAAACTATCGTGGCATCATGTATCACAGCACGAACCGTAGTCAGGTTAAATCAGTTAAACATTCTCGATTACGATCCATCGTCAATAGTAACCGGCCGTTGCCTAAAATTTTTGAAACCAGTAACACCAAAAAAAAACTTGTGATGCATGTACACAAAACTTAAACTATCTTTAATTTGAGTTTGCTTGCTGCTGAAAATATAACTGTAGCAGCCATTTTTTTGTAATCAATCAAAGAAGGGAATATCAGCTAGGATTCTGTTCTCAAGCCCTCATATAGATGGGATAGTAGTTTGAATAGAAAGCCATACGAAAACTATCTTTTTTCTCAAGATTGCCATGAGAGTTCAATTGTTTATTTACTTATCCACTGATGAAACACAGCATTCAACTGAAGAAAATTTATACATTTCAGTCCATTCCCGACCTTGAGTTGTCCCCGTTTCCTATGCTTCAAACTCCCATAGTTTGTTTGTAGAGCAATTGATCAACCTAGTTTTGAATCTCCACTCGAATCGGGTTTCTTGATAGTCTAGTCCTAGCTAGCTGAGTTTTATTGTTGCTTTTTAATATCAGTATTGAGTTTCTCACGATACGTTAAGTACATTAAATGGTGCCATTAGTAGTGCCATTACGAGTTCTTTTCTCCATTATACTTTAGGAAAAGCTGTATTAGCAGATCAGGAGTGATGAATCACCCGGGTGTTATATTCTGTGTGATGTTGCTTTCCACTCATCTGACTAAAAGTGAACTGTGTCAGGCGTTCTTTGATGTTCCAGGAATTACACTAAGAGGTCAGTAGCAAAGTAATCTGATGAAAGTTAAATCTTGTTCCAATGGTTTTCAGGGGCGTAGCCAGGATTTCTAGGAGGATGGGGGGGGGGGTCCAAATTGGTTCCAACGAACATAACGAAGAATTTCAAGAATCGAGAGTCCATTACAGTCTTGCTGGGATAAAGAGGGAACTCTCCCCTGGCTACGTCCCCGGTTTGAATGTTAGTCTTGGTGGCTCTAACATGGTAGCACTCTAGAAGTCATAACAACACAACAGTGTAACGTTTAGTAGAAGTCTGTACGACAACCTTTTCAAACTAAATTTACCACAAGAAATGATTAGATGGTTGCCACTCGTTTTTACAAGCGCTGTGTGGGTATCATACAACTAAACTAGGCGTTAGCAACCCGCAGATGACACTGACAAACGTAGCACTATAATCAAGGAAACATTAAAGATTGAAGTGCCATCAGCTGTGTAATTCACAAACTACTATAAAACTAGTTTTTATTACCATAGCACTCCATTTTCACCTATCAACTGCCGTTTAAATCCAACTGAATAATATACGAGGAATTGAAACTTCCTTAATTGTCCTTGGTGTTCTTTTTTGGTGTTTTTTGTGCAGTTGAACAGTCAAACTTGTAGTTTAAGGTCCTTTCAATGTGCCAGAAAACATGAAGAATAAATGAAGAATACTAAAGAACACACAGATTTGAATGCCCTTCTATGTTAATATATAAAATTCTTTCCCAATTGTGTAAATTCAATTGCTGTTATGAAAGAAAATAAATCTGGCAAAATGTAATATTTTTTTTTGTTTTACTAGGTCACGCCTATAAATCATTTTCAACAGATAAAGCTAAACCTGTAAAGTGTATCTGGACCTGTCTGGAAGATTGGCGATGCCGCAGTATCAACTACAGTTTTCAAGACAAACGATGCGATCTGAACAGATTCAGTAACAGAGACCGCGCTAAAGACGTTGCAGCTGATGACAAGTCTATCTACATGGACAGTCACAAACAAGGTACAACATTCCCTGCCAGGGGTAGCCACAGTCACAACATATGTCGATGAGCATGCATAGATAGTCACAACACACACTGTTAGGGGGAGCCACAGTCAAAACATATTGATACCTTAATCATTCATACATGATGGCATACATTTTGTCTCCTTTATTCAGGATTCATGATGTAGGCAATGAAAATGACTTTGTGAGCCAAATTCAAAGGTTGCTGTAAAACTTATTCGCTAAATGTTCTTAAATTTCCACTAAGGTTGTCCTTGTAAACGAACATATAACTCATTTGAACGATTAAAAGAGGACGCTTGACCTACAGCATACAGGGCAGCCACAGACATAGAGTGTAATTGCGAGAGAAATTGCATCATATATATACAATCAGTAATATCATTAATGATCATTATTATAACTATTAAGATTATTATTATTATTATTAATTAATAGAATGGAGGCGTATCACAAAAGCCATGATAACTCGCCACTCAATCAGGACAGGATCGGTCAGCTTAAGCGATGTCAACGGAGGACTGGAGATTCGTGGGATTATCACGGATGGAACAACAAACACTTTCCATCAACTGCTTGTATTTATTACCGGCAAATGGACACATATAATGTATACACAGAAATTCTATGGATCAGTGAGTTGTCCTGTTATCTTTGGAATGGACTGGTAAGGGCAATTCTTTGTAGTTTATGACAGCTTGGCCACCAAATACAGCGAACATTATAGAAAGAGGTTCATACATGCATGTGTACCAATCCTTTCCCCATAAACTAAGCCACGACAGTTACTTTAATATTCTCCTCCTCTCTAGTACGTCTATGAGATCATGTTTTATTATCTGATTGGATTCGCTGTTCCCTGAACTGAAAATACCCTAACTTGTCCGACTAAGTTCGTCTTATTATACCAACCAATGTCAGTGATTGGTAGATGATTGAGAGTTTGATGTTTTCGTGTGCATGGGCCTTTTCCACAATGTATAAACCATAAAACTAAATTCTCTCAGAAGAATGAGCTCAATTACAAAAGTTTAAAAAAAACCCGGATTTATAAAATCTTACAAGTACATCGTTTTGCAATCGGGGATGGCTGGTTCAATCATCGTGTGTCCGCATGCGGTACAAGGTTTAGTTCCTGATATTGATAATTTCTTAGATCAAAATTAGTTTAAAATTAATGGTATTACTTTGTTTACGGGGAACGTCATTGCTTAATGCCACACCTTTATTTTGAATTTTCTGTAAGAACGAAGTTATCATTTGAATAAATCAAATTACTATTGGATCATCGAAAATTTGTAAATACAATCATTAAGATATCTCCTGGTTTCAGCGATCATAAACCCCAGCCATACGTTGAAACTAACCGATGATATTTTAAGGCAATGTCCACACGCACCTGGGTATTTTCAAAAACAGATACCTTTTTTCCATATTAAAAAGTATCTGCTTCCACATGCAGCGTTTCCGATCCTATTTGAACTGGATCCTAGGCGTGATGTCACCGTACCTGAAAACCTTCGTTTTCGCCAATCCACATGAATAAGCTCAGCAACCATTTTCAAAATCTCCATCTGGAGTGCGTATTTTAAAATTTCCGGTTTCGGTAATCAAAATGCCGGGCGCGCATGGACGGTAGCAGTATTCAGATGAAAAATGTCTCTGTTTTCGAGAATACAGGGGTACGTGTGGGCCGGCCTCTTACCCTAATATTAAAGATGCACCTACTTCATTTAGCTTTATAAGTACGTTCTCTGATTTTTACTGAGATTCACCTGACATGTTCAATTTAGGGTCGCCTTGACATGTCCAACTTAGAGTCGCCTTGACATGTCCAACTTAGAGGTATCTTGACATGTCCAACTTAGAGGTATCTTGACATGTCCAACTTAGAGGTATCTTGACATGTCCAACTTAGAGTCACCTTGACATGTCCAACTTAGCATCACTTCACATGTCCAACTTAGAGTGACAGGGACTGCGCAGCAATTTTTCGATTTGGTGGGCACCACCACGAGCGCCGGAGACGCAAATTTCGGGGCTATGCTCCCCCGGAAAATTTTGAAAATCTGTACTTCACCTTCAAATGTTCAATTTAGAATCTCCTTGACATGTCCAACTTAGAGTCACCTTGACATGTCCAATTTAGAATCACCTTGGCATGTCCAACTAAAAGTCACCTTCACATGTCCAATTTAGAATCACCTTGACATGTCCAACTTAGAGTCGCCTTCACATGTCCAACTTAGAGTCACCTTGACATGTCCAATTTAGAATCACCTTGGCATGTCCAATTTAGAATCACCTTGGCATGTCCAACTTAGAGTCGCATTCACATGTCCAATTTAGAATCACCTTGACATGTCCAACTTAGAGTCGCCTTCACATGTTCAATTTAGAATCTCCTTGACATGTCCAACTTAGAGTCACCTTGACATGTCCAATTTAGAAACACCTTGGCATGTCCAACTTAGAGAAACCTTCGCATGTCCAAATTAGAGTCACTTTTACATGTGCAATTCAGAATCACCTTAACATGTCCAATTTCGAGTCACTTTTGCCGTGTTCAATTTAGAGTCACCTTGACATGTCCAACTAGGTCACCTTCATATGTTCAAGTTAGAGTACCATCATATGTCCAACTAAGTCACATTCACATGTCCAACTTCGAGTCACCTTGACATGTCAAACTTAGAGTCACCTTTACATGTACAACTTAGAGTCACTTTTACATGTCTAACTAAGTCACCTTCACATGTCCAATTTAGAGTAACCTTCATATGTCCAACTTAGAGTAACCTTCACATGTCCAACTTAGAGTCACTTTTACATGTCTAACTAAGTCACCTTCACATGTCCAACTTAGAGGAAGCTTCACATGTCCAACTTAGAGTCACCTTTATATGTCCAACTTAGAGTCACTTTGACATGTTCAATTTAAAATCACCTTGACATGTCCAACTTAGAGTCATCTTGACATGTTCAATTTTGAGTCACCTTAACATGTCCAAGTTAGAGTACCATCATATGTCCAACTAAGTCACATTCACATGTCCAACTTGGAGTCACCTTGACATGTCAAACTTAGAGTCACCTTTACATGTTCAAATTAGAATCACCTTGACATGTCCAACTTAGAGTCACTTTTACATGTCTAACTAAGTCATTTTCACATGTCCAATGAAATATTATTGTTGTCTCTTAGGGGCGGCAACCTTGATGGCCTTCATTATCTTGATCGTCGCTTTGACGATGTTTGGGATGAGAGGTACATGAAGAGAGATGGAAATGGTAAGAATCTGTGAATTGACTGATCTCTTCAAACCAATTTAAATTAATGTATATGGTGTTCTCATACTCTCTGCTTAGTTTAAAATATATAATATGGGCATCTGATTGATTTGATAAAAAACTATAATTGTAGAGCATTCTTCCGATATTTTTGCCAAGTGAGCTATCAAACTTTTGCTTTCCGGTTCATGGCAAGGGACATTCTAAAAACCGATGGTGTATGGCTGAATTCATTATGTCATTATGTATACCACAGGGGGGAGAGGGGGGGGGGGGGATTCTTTTGAGGAGATCTAAACAATTTAGAGGAAAAAGGGGTGAGGGGTTGAAAATATTTTTGGTCACTGCAAGAGGGGTACCAATTGTTTCTTTATCATTCAGAACTCCAAAATAGCTAATAATCCTAATCTTCCAGGAACAGCATATATATTTAGAAAAGTCTCCGAGTTCTTTGAAATTCACTACAGAAATGATGAACTCTTCATGGAATTAGTGACAGACAGGTGCAAACACCAAATGGTTAGCAGTGTGAGTAGTGTGCCACTAATGAATGGGAGTGTGATCCATTCCAGGGGATTCCAGCACCATACTCAGATTTTTTGAAGCTGCCATTATAAAGACGTTCACGAATCACCATAACTCCAGAAAAACAAAATTCGACAAGTTGATGATTATCTTACCAGAGCATAAACATTTTACTGAAACCAACTTCAGTTAATTGACCATAGACAGTAGTGCTTTACTGGGAAATGCGCCACTCGTATTTTTCATACGAACTACATCCGGGACCTGACTAGCATATTTTTCATATCTTCACTAGTGAGAATATCGATCACGTCCGGCTTCCGATATTTCCCCGCTCATTCTTGACACGTTCCGTAGTTTTTGTTTGTGGATGTGTCTATATAATAGTCTATCTTCTCGTATTAAAATTATTTCACCACTCGAAGATAAGCTTCATATCTTAGAGCCAACGTGTAATATCCTCTATATATTGCAATGAATTATACATTCAATAAAATAATAATAATCTTTCATTAGGTGACTTTCTCACTAAACATGATTTTCAGAAAGGACCTTGTGAAAGAACTTTGTGAAAGAATATATCAATCATCTTCTGTCTTTACAAGGGAGCATCCCGGAAGACCAAAGCATATAGTGGCTATGACTAGAAGAAACCGACGTCATCATATGACTCTCCTAGTAAAATAAGAGTACATGTGCTAGCAAAATATTTGAATCACGATCATTTATCACTATCAGGTCTGAAAAAGGACAAAACGAGGGGTGTAGATATCTCATTTTCACCTGATGAACGGTGACACTTCTGCAAATGACACTCCTGGCAGCGAGGGATCGTTACTCTATTGACTCCTCAGATGATGATTTATTATATAAAAGTGAGGATGAAGGTGAAGTGGTAGCTGTGGTTGGAAGCAAGCAGGATGATAATGAAGATGGCGTGGTAGCTGTCGTTGGGAGCGAGGAGGAAGATGAAGATGAAATGGTAGCTGTGGTTGGGAGCGAGCAGGATGATGATGAAGAAGTAGCGGTAGCTGTGGTTGGGAGCAAGCAGGATGATGATGATGGCTTTTCTGTTCACGAGCTGGTAGGAGATTCACACACAGACATCAGACTGGATTGCTTAAAAAGGCTCCTTTACTACTGATTAAAATAGCTGTTACTTAAAATAGTTGTTACGTATTATATGTTCTGAAACATATCGTTACATATTATTGTTCTATTTTCTTGTTGGAAGGGAGAGGAGGGGGTAAGGTGACAATTTTCTGCTAACTTTTTTCGGGGGGGATACTGGATTACGGTGAGGGTTCTAGAAATTATTTTGTTATTTGGAAAAACCTCTGTCTCCTCCCCTGCCGTGTACATAATGAATGCAGCCTATTTTCTCAATATTCTATCAGGGGACTTTAAAGAACCAACGCACTTCTCAAAAGAGCAAGGTAGTGACCCCGGAGTTAGTGCTTTGCCACCTTCTCTACAGTCAATACTCTTGAGTGTGATGATTGTAAAGTGCATTTGAACACATATTCAACTTGAAACATTACCATTATCATTTGTTTTAGGACATGAATGCGACGAGTTTTGTGGAAATCCAGCTGTATGTGACTCATTTTGGACCAAAAACACCAACAAAGAGCGCAAGGCAACCGTTAGATTGAGGAGGCAGAACATGATAGAAGCGGGCATTATGACGATTGCCAACGGTGCAACCTCAGCTTCATATGTAATAACAGATATTTATATCATGTAATGTCGTGGTGACAAAGCCTGGGGCCAGGGATTGGTCCTAAACAGAACATCTGCTACATACCTGTAACTACATTGCTACCGCTAGCAAACATCTCACAGAGAACTGAGATAAAACAGATTCGGGAGTTATGACAATGATGCAAGCACAGTAACAGCTTCATATGCTATGAGAGCTATTTATATCATGTAACGTCGTGATCCCCAGAAGAACATCTGCTACATAACTGTAACTACGTTATTACTGTTAGTAAATATCTCACAAAGTAGAAAAACCGATTCGAGAAAACCTTATGACAATGATGCAAGCATAGAGTGACAGCTTCATATGTAATGAGAGACATCTATATCATGTAATTTCGTGATGACAAAACCTGGGGATTGGTCCGAAACAGAACATCTGCCACATACTTGTAACTACATTACTACCGCTAGTAAACGTCTCAGAGAGAAGACTAAACAGATTCAGGAGATATTTATATGATGCAACAAGGATAAAAACCTGGTGACTGGTCCCAGAAAAAAATATCTGCCTGCGACATAACTGTGACTACGTTTTTACTGTTTAACAGTGTTTTTTCTTAAGGTTTAGCATGGAAGGTTCATTAACTGGGAAAGGAGGTACAACCGTAGCGATTTTCTTACCCCAAAGTTAAGCTAAAGACTAGTTTACAGCAGGGGAAAGGATGTACAACCTGTAGGGAAAGGCGGTACAGTTTACCTATGTACCAGCTTTAAGAAAAACACTGTGTTAGTAAAGGTTTCACTCTAGCAGAAAAAAAGATTCGAGACTGAGTTACAACAATGGCGCAAGTGCTGTGACAGCTTCCACACGTAATAACAGATATTTATATCATGTAGCAAGGATGAAAACCTGGTAACTGCATGGTTCCGGAAAGAACATATGCCTGCTTGCCTGCTACATAACTGTAACTACGTTTTTACTGTTAGTAAACGTATCACAAAGAAGAAAACACAGATTCGAGAGTTATGAAAATGGCGCATTGTGCTGTGACAGCTTCATCCATTTACCGAGGATAACAAGTCTTAGTAGAAATCTAGTCACTGTCTAACACAAATGCTTCAATTTGATTGGCTATCTTACTCATGGTCTATCACGCGATAGACCACCTCCGTGGCACATTCCTCTCT
>JANSTR010154262.1:2500-10578 GCA_025434805.1 Antipathozoanthus remengesaui
GCATTAAATGTTTTCCTTAATTCTACAATCCTCCGTTACAATTAATATGTAATGAGTTACTTGCCATTAATGATTAACTGTGAGGACAGACCACGTGAATGATATCGGAGAACTACTCTTCACTTTGATGAATTGCTATCTGTAGTGCAAGACTGTTATCAAATACTACTCAAATACATGATCTTGAAACATGGTGTTAGAAGTGGAATAGAGGACTTGAGGTACACTTCAATCTGCATAACTGAATTTGAAAGACAAAGATGGCCGAGAATGAGAATGACGTCGACAGCGGAACACATGAGACAGTACCAGAAGTACAACTACCAGGACCCATAGCACCACTACACACCCTCACAGGGATAACCCCGCCGGACAACCTGTCCATGACTGGAAATGCAGCAGAGAACTGGAAACTGTGGAAGCAAAAATGGAACAACTATGTGATCGTAGCAGGCCTCGTGGCTCATTCAGCTGCCTACAAGATTGCACTATTCCTTCATTGTATCAGCGAGGATGCCTTGAGAATTTACAACGCATTTTAATTTGACAACACAACTGATTGCAATGATTTGGGCGCAATCATCAAGAAGTTTGACGAATACATGATCGGCAAACTAAACGAAACCTATGAACAATATATATTCAACAACAGGAACCAAAAAGAGAACGAGTCAATTGATGCTTATGTCATGTGCCTTTGCACTCTAGCGAAGACATGCAACTTCTGTGAATGTATGAAAGACTCAATTCTTTGTGACCGAATAGTTCTCGGCCTGCAGGATCGACATCTAAGAAAACGGCTGTTACAAGAACGAAGTCTCAACCTAAAGAAATGCATTGACTTGTGGAAAAGAAAACACACAACCTGAGTCTATCGCCACCACAGGAGTAGAAGAGATACACAACGTGACACACAAGAACAAAGGAATCGCTAACAAAACCCGTGGCAACAAACAAGATTGCATTCCGCACAGATCGTGCAAGTTTTGTGGAACAAACCATCCACTTAAGAAGGAATTGTGCCCTGCATGGAAATCCGAGATTAACAAACTTCTAGCAACTATGAAGGGACCCAAACCGAGAGTGACATCGAATTTATATCTGGCATCACCGTGAAACCTGAAACCATAAATGTTGTCACTCAGACCAAAGCACCACACAAGTATCAAAAAGAGATCCATGCAGAGCTGCTGATTGCAGGAACCACAGCCACGTTCCAAATTGATTGTGGAGCTTCTGTGAACATACTCCCTGCTACGCTAATTGACCTGAAAACAACAATCGAGCCGACAAATAAAACACTGCAAATGTGGAATTGCAGAGAAATCAAACCGGTCAGAGTGAGTAGAATTATCCTCCAAAACCTGAAGAATAGAAAGAAATACTCCATAGAGTTCATAATAGTCAAAGAAATTTCACTCCACTCGTTGGAGCCAAAGCAGCACAGCAAATGCAGTTGATAACTGTAAACACTGAGAATTTCATTGTGTCAAAAGCCCCACGGTCAACAGAGTCAGCGGTTACAAGCATCAGAGCCCAAGAAGAAATTGTCCAGCAGTTGAAAGATGTTTTCAACTGACAACTCCTGTTTTCCTGGAACTGTACACCTTGAAATTGAGGAACACACAACACCAGTCATTTGCTAGCCATGAAGAGTGCCTCAAACCTTGGACTACTGGAACCAGTAGACAAGCCCACTCCCTGGGTGAGCGCATTTGCAGTAGCAACCAAGAAAAATGGTGACCTGCGAATCTGCATTGACCCCAAGCCACTCAACACAACCCTCAAAAGGGAGAGATATCAACTACCAGTCCTTGAAGATCTACTGCCAGAGCTATCCGAAGCCAGAGTCTTCTCCAATGTTGACCTCCGATCAGGTTATTGGCTTTGCCTTCTCAACAACGAATTCAGCCCATATGGCTGCTGTAGGTGGGTTAGGCTACCATTCGGCCTATCAGCATCATCTGAAATTTTTCAGAAACATGTGAAAATGAGAACTTGGAAGGGCTCTCTGGTGTGATAAACATTGTTGACGACATCCTTGTGTATGGTGTTGGCAGCACTGAGGAGGAGGCCATTATTGACCATGACAAGAACCTACAAGACTTGCTAGAAAGATGCAGAGAGAAAGGAATTGCCCGCAACCCAGACAAGTTGAAGCTTCGCAGGAAGGAAGTTACCTTTATGGGACATGGGCTAACCGACAAGGGAATCAAGCTAGATCCAGAGAAGATAAAGGCAGTGAAACAAATGCCCAAACCAACAAGTGTTGAGGATGTACAGCGTCTCAATGGATTTGTAAACTACCTGGCATGTTTTCTTCCTAAGTTGGCAGACCACATGGAACCCCTTCGACGACTGACACACAAAGGTGCAGAGTGGCAATGGAAAGAAACAGCCTTCTGCAAAGTGAAACAGCTAGTCACTGAGGCTCCAGTGTTGAGTTATTTTGACCCAGCCAAAGAATTAGAAGTCCAATGTGATGCAAGCCAGAAGGGATTAGGAGTTGCCCTCATTCAAGATGGAAGGCCAGTGGTATATGCCAGTCGAAGCCTCACTGAGATGGAAACCCGATATGCCAAGATAGAGTGCGAAATGTATGTTGGGCATTGTTTTCGCACTTGAAAAGTTTCATCAATACACCTGTGCACGACCAGTCCGAGTACAGAGCGACCACAAACTACTTGAGAATAATTACTAAAGAAACCTCTCGCTCAAGCCCCACAGTGCATTCAAGGGATGATTATGCACTTGGAGCAGTACGATATCGATATACAATATGAGAAAGGCACAAACATGCACATAGCAGACCTCCTAACACGAGCATCTCTGCCTACCACTCACCATCAACAGGGGCTGATTTTGAAGCTGTAAACATGGTAAAGTTTCTGCCCATCTTGATGACAGAATCAATGAAATAAAGCATGCAACAGCAAGTGATGAATCACTTCAAACACAGAAACTTATAATTCAGCAGGGTTGGCCCACAGAACGCCGAGATGTGCCCCCACAAGCAACACTGTACTTCAATTTCCGAGACGAACTATCAGTACAAAATGGTTTGATATTCCGGGGACAAAGGGTTGTCATTCCACACAAGCTTCACCATGACATCAAGCATTGACTCCACTCCTCACACCTCGGAGTTGAATCATATCTTTGCAGAGCTCGAGAATGTGTGTATTGGCCTGGCATGTCAGACGAGGTAAAGGACCTAATAGCAGCATGCGAAACCTGCAGAAAATTTGAAGTCTGCCATGCTAAAGAAACACTTATGCCACATGAGAACCCAAGTCGTTCATGGCAGCGGGTGGGTGTAGATTTGTTTGATATCCACAGTAAGGACTATATGACAACTGTTAATTACTACAGTAACCTTTGGGAGATTGACAGACTCCCAACCACAAATGCTTCCACTGTGATTCTCAAACTCAAGAGCCATTTTGCAAGATATGGATGCCCAGAACAAGTAATAACTGACAACGGCCCTCAATTCACTGCCGAGGAATTTGCCACATTTTCAAATAATTGGGATTTTGAGCACCAGACAAGCAACCCGGGGAATAGCAAGGCGAATGGCAAGGCTAAGTCTGCCGTAAAAACAGCCAAATGAATTCTACAAAAGGCTCTGGATGCAGGGATTGAACCCTACATGGCCACTCTTGATTACAGGAACACTCCAATGCAAGCCATGGATTCCAGCCCGGCACAGCGATTGCTAAGCCGACGAACACGAACACTGCTCCCGACCACCAATGCCCTACTCCAACCAGAAGTGACACCTCCAGAGAAAGTGGCAACAAAACTAATGAAAAAACAGACACATCCTCCTTTCATTATTTGGTGTTAATTTAAGCCTTAGATTGAAATATGATAATTATTACAGTTACAACTTTTGTTGCAAGAAGTCAATATATTTTGTAAGTTCCAGCATAGATCCCTTCTTTGTACTGGATAATTATTGTGTTTATTATTACATATACATTACTATTGTGCCCAGCATGCATCATATACTAATTGAAAATTCAATCTGGTATAGTATTCAACTGTTAATCTGATGGAAATAAGCCTGTGATATAGTACATGTAAATGTACCCTTTAATCAGAGCCTTTAAACAGGGTGTGTTGTTTTGACTCTTAAGTAAAACTGTGTTGGCAGGTAGATAAAACGTATAATAACATCAACCAAGGGTTGATGAAAACAATTATCCGCACTGTAAGGTTGGAAGAAAACTAAGCTAGCTTGGTTGATTCTATTATAATTATGTGCTTTTTTCAGGCTGTTGTCGATGATTGGATTGAGAGTTACAACAAGGACAGGGAGACCGCTATGGTTGATCTTATCCAGTTGATTGTGCAGTGCTGTGGATGCAAAGGTTAGTTATATGCCTGGACACAGACGTTGACATAATAGAACTGTCACTAAGTTAACAAAGTAATAGTAATCTATTTAGATTTCAATCAAACATGGCACTGTCTGAAATGATAACTCAGAATAGAACCGAAGCATTCACCTTTAGAGTTTGCTTGAACTTTAGTTTTTTAACAAAACACAATATTTCACCAAATTTTCTGTCAGTTACAGGTACAAAACAAAAATAATTAATGTTACATGTAGAAGCACTGTAATGAACATTTTAATAGTTCATTATTTTACTGTATAAATTATTGCACCCATATGTAAAGGTGAATCGTCAGAGAAGTGTGTTTCAAGATGCATGGTTGCATACACATAGCTCTAAATTAGATCTGAAATTAGCAATTGAGACAATAAGTTCATTTAAAATGCAGTTGACAAAATGAATTACTGTCGTAACATTTAACTTCAGTCTGAAAAAGAGAAAATCCATTTATTTTGCTGTGAAAGAGCCCCTCTAAGCTTTTTAAAACTACTTTGACATTCTTTTAAGATGGTGCTCTATTTAAGAAAGTGTGAGATTAGTTGTTGAAAGTCTGCATTTCAAATGAAGTTATAAGTGTTTTCGGTTTGCAAGCATACTATACAAAAATGACTTGTGTTGGTATACTTGGACCAATCACCAATAATAATGTTTTATGTCTTACTTAGGAACTGTCAGCAGCAACATGTTGGAGGAAGAACAGAATATATTTGCTGTTAAACAACTGACTGAACAGTTTGATGAGGTAATTTTAATTTACACTACTGCTATGTACATGGTCAACCAAGAAAAATCTTTGTTTGTCAGAAACCCCCATAGCTGATTTACCAGTTTTAAGATGTAATAAATGCAATTGCTCAGGGAAAACTTTACCTGGGTAGGGTACCATGTTGTGCTGCACATGCGAATCATTTCAGTTACTGACTGTATTTACTTAGAGAATTCATGAGTGTCATGTATGAATTGTGCATGTCAGTATTTTTTTGCATTTAGACCTTCCATGTCTACTACAGTACAGTATCTGATGCTGTTCATGATAGGAACTGAGAGCCAATTATACAGTGTCTGACAAGTTGGCCCCTAATTCAGGTGGAATTTGCATTGTACGACTAGCTCTGAGAGTATACATTTCTATATCATTTATCCCACAACTGTTAGCTATAATTTATATCTTAACGCCTAATATGCTTTCTTTTATTGTTCCAAGGAAAGTCATGAATATCCACTAATTACAACAGGGCCCCTTTACAAGAAGTTCAAGGTATGGTTATTGCCTGTAGTTCTGGTATTGACGCCAATCACTCAAATATTATGTTTTGACTTTGTAGTATTGCATGTTTTCAAGTTACTACTGTCTAAATTGGTTTGGTTTAATTTGGTTGTATACTTTTTCCTTCGAATCTCCACTCCTCAACTATTTCCATTTTCGCTACAGTACCTTCCTTTGCCAATGTGTACTTTTTCTGTTTCATCCTTTATTAGGTCCCTGTTTTCACTTTCCCCTTTTCCTATCTTTCTATTTCCTCCTTCACTAGGTCCTATGTTTTTAATTCTTCCTATCGTTCTGTTTCCTCCTTCGCTACAGTAGAAAGGCTAGGAGAAACCCACATGATGTTCAAAAATCCGTCTGTGAAAACAGGTCCTACTGTATGACTTCTTCAATACAAAATCATCGAAATTGGCATTGAAACGCTGAGTAAGGTGTGGAAAAAAGCATGGTTTTAATGTTTCTGACACCCAACTGTTGGCCAACCATTGATTGTCAAAGCTTGATAATTAACACCTCAGCTGTTGATTTAGGCATTGGGATAATTTGGTGTTGAAATAACCATTAACATTGAAAAGCACCCTTTTCACAGATGTGGTCACAAATGCTTCATAAAACTTTGCCTAAATGTTTTAGTTTTATTAGTAACATTTTGATTCCATTTTTTAGGGCAACTTTTGTGCTTTCATCGAATCATTGATTACACAGTGTCAACACAGTATAATATATGATGAATACATGTTGGATACATTCATGTCATGGCTCATCAGGCTTTCTGACTCAGATGTCAGGGCATTTCGGCATACCAGCACACTTGCAGGTTAGTAGCTTATGAAAAGCAAAGTCAAATTTTGTGTTTTTGCCTTGGTTGAAGAGTGAAACAAGTGAAGGAAAAGAATCCCTAATCTGGAAGTCGAATTGGTGGAGAGAATTTAATTTTGCATTTTAATTTCATTGAAGGTATGAAGTTGGTGACTGCTCTTATACGTGTGGCAACTACAGTTAAGTTGGAACTTGATAACACAGAGGTAAGTGGCCCTGTTCTCTTTTTGTTTCTAACTAGATGTATAATCATTTGTCATTAACTGTTACTATGCATGGAAGTCTGTTTGTGCATTGCTTTTAGAGTAAGATGTCCCCAGTTCAGTCTTTGGTGACTTGACTGACTTTCAGACCTTCCTGTCCTGTGTAGCTATAGCTTTAAATGCAGATGACTGGCAGAGTGAAGGTGCCCGGAATCACTGATTTTGAATAAAAGTGAATTTACCTTTATCCTTATCCACTGTATATAAGAAATGTAGTTCAGATAGTACAGTTAGTACAGATAGTACATTTAGTACAGTCAGTACAGCTAGTACAGCTAGTGCAGTTAGTACAGCTACAGTACCGTCCAGATGTAACTTAATGTTGACCCGCAGGATTGTCCCGTCATCCAGAGGGCCCGTCCCTTATCCCATAAGTAATGGGATTTAACCCGTGGGATTGATCCCGTTGCTGAAATTCATCCCTTTCTGACCCACGGGATTAAATCAGTGATGCGTTTATGTTGTCCCGTGCAATACTTTCATTGGTTGTGGTGTTTTGGGAGCCGCCAGCAAGGCAAAACAAACCAAACACAAAAGAATCATAGTGATTCAACATAATAATATTATTTTTAAAAAGGTCTTTTCGGAATGGCATGCATCATCAATTCAGATTAAATTCTTTAGCTTTGGGTCAATTCATTTTGTTTTCTCAGTTGAGTTACTGTCGTCGTGATTCGTGATTTCTGATTCTTCAGTTCTTTACGTGATTTTTTCTTATGGAGCAACACGGATGAGCAGCTTTCATCCAAGTTTAGAAATGTATGTGCACTTTATTCATTGTGCATGTATAATGAACTTGTTGACGGTTTGTAGCCAGATTTGTCTGCTGCATAAATGGAAACCATATTCTAGCTCTTACAATTTAAAAGTTGTATTTGATAATACATCATTTCCCAGTTTTTGAAACATTTCATTAAACTAAAATTGATACTAAATTGAAAAAAACTCAAGGCACGTCGCACCGAACTGTCTGAATGCTCGAAAGCATTCGAGAATGAAATCTACATGCCAACAACTAGTCGAAGCTATTCGGCTAGTGAGTCACTCAAAAAGAAAGAATCAAAGATATTGTTTCAAACACTACATGCCTTTAAGCACTGCTTCATTGTTGATGGAACATATAATGTGGAAAATCACAGGTTACAGCATCTTGGCGTATTCTTGCTACAAGTTCTGGTAGTATTGTTCACCTGGTTTTCTTTCCATGTTGTTTAAAACACCCGCCTATTATGCACTAGCATAGCGTCTGGTTCTTGATAGATCGGGGCCATAAGAGCATCTGTTTTGATCGTAAATCGTCTCAGTAATCGAAACCGACATCAACAA
>JANSTR010154273.1:0-18088 GCA_025434805.1 Antipathozoanthus remengesaui
ATGATTGCTTGCTTGGGAAAATCTGTTTTGTTTCCCTTGAATCACTATATATCACTATATAATAAGACACTTAATGATTGCTTGCTTGGGAAAATCTGTTTTGTTTCCCTTGAATCACTATATATCACTATATAATAAGACACTTAATGACTGCTTGCTTGGGAAAATCTGTTTTGTTTCCCTTGAATCACAACATCGAGATTCTTGAGCAAAAAAACCCAGATGTTTCCCTCATGAGCAGTCATTAAGTCTATATTGTGATTCAAATACAGTTGACTCACCCAGGCATGCCTTATGGTAAGTACTTGTGTGTTGTGTGCATTTTCATGCCATTCTGCATTGTCACATGTTATATAAACATTGTATACATGTATTTATGTTGGCACTGTAATTCATTTTAGATATTTCTTATTTCACTGCAGAATATATGGTTTCTATGATGAATGTAAAAGGAGATACAACATCAAACTCTGGAAAACTTTCACGGACTGCTTCAACTGTCTTCCAATTGGTATAGTTTTGTTAATTCAATTCAGGGATAGAACTTAGAATTTTGTTTACTAGACAGTCGGACTGACGGACTAATAAGTGCCCTGGTTTACTAGTCCACCCAAATGTTTGCTGCACAAGGTTAAACTGTGCTAAAAAAAATCAGCTTTGGTTGCTTTGGGGAGCCATTTGATATCCAATGTTGACAAGAGCTTGCACACATGCAAGCACAGTTAATTTCCTGGAACAAGCTTGGTTTTTTTCCCAGAGACTGAGACTCTAAGTGTTTCATAAAATCTGAGATTGAAACTTTGTTCAAGAAAAAAATGAGACCAGTACTCAAAGTCAAAGATGTGACTCCAAGACGGACAAAACACCAGAAAAAACTTTGAGACTCACTGTAAAACATGACAAGATTTTGAGACTGAAGCTGTATTTTGTGAGACTCACAAAACGTTTTAGGTACTATTAATCAGCCCTTCAAGGGTGTGATGTTTGTATAAGAGACTTGGTGTAGACTACAGAAGACCGTTTTAGTGGAACTTGTCCTTTCTCCTTGTCTTTGTTTTAATTATAATTAAATATTCTTTTATTCAGCGGCAGTGGTGGCACAAACAATATTCTGTATGCATGGAGGACTATCACCGGACCTTACAGAACTAGAACAGGTACAGCTACAGTGAATCAGGGTTCCATGGAATCTTAAAAAGTCTTATTTTTGATTCTGTATTTTTAAGGTCTTGAGAATTTCTCAAATTTGCCGAAATGTAGTCATGAGTTCTCAAGAGGTCTTTAATTTTATTTTGAGAAACTCTTTTCTCATGATCAAGGTTTTGAAGTTGTATAAGAGGAGTTTTGATTCAAGTAGTACTTAATTGTTACAAGTGACTCACACTATGTGCATGGTGTTGTAAACAGGTAAACAGAACAATCGCAAGTGCTCACAAACGTCTTTGGTTGGCAGATGTCGTCAGTGCATCAGTCACATGATCTACGTTCAAGAGCACCAGTTTAGACAATTCAAGAGTTTCATGTAATTTGTGCGGTTTAACAATCTTTGAAGATAAAAAAAAGTTGATGTGGCAAGACTTCAGTTTTTGTGTGTGAAGCTGGGTACATTTTGATGGCATTTTATTTTGTAAGAGCAAACTTGGAAGGAACCATATGCAATAAAATCAGTTTGAAGGGTTTTCCTATATTGGGGTGACATTTGATTACAATATGATATTATAGTAAAGGCACTGACACACATTGTTGTATAATTGTTGTTCTGACAGCTTCGATCCCTTGAGCGACCCATGGATGTACCTGATAGGGGCATGGTGTGTGATCTTTTGTGGTCAGATCCAGATGAGGTGAGAGTTTCAGACATGTCCCCCTTCCCCCTTGGAATAATTTTGCCACATTTGCATCTTATATAAATTCACAACCATTTTTGTGGTATCAATTTTAAATGCATTTCTAGAAGTGCAAATTTTCGAATTTTCGGGAAAGCATGCCCCAAAGACCACCCCCCCCCCCTAAAAAGTTGCTCTAGTTATACGGTAGTACCTCCCAATCTACAGTCGACACCACACTCCTTCCATTCAGTGTTAAAGAGATCTGGGGATCTGTGCACAGTGAAAATTTGATTTTTTTCACCAGAATTTGCTTAAAGTTCTGTTGCATGCGGCTATGGAATTTAATCAACTTATTTTTATTGCCATGTAATTGATTCATAGGATCTAGCAGCCTCATTCCCTTGTTCTTAAATACTGTACAGTTCATTGAACAATTTAAACCCCCTTCTAACAAGATATTAAACATAATATAACTTCATTAACATTCATTTAGACATTAACTTCACTATGGACCATGCAGTGTCTTTGGAGAACATTCCCAAATTCAGTGTCCGAAAGACTATTCAAGTTAAAGCCTACATATATGGTTTAGGTTAAATTATGCCATCTTTGCTGTATCCCAATGCAGGACATTACAGGCTGGGGAGAAAACGACAGAGGAATTTCATGGACCTTTGGTGGGGACGTAGTTCGCGCATTTTTACAGAAACATGACTTCAGTTTGATAGCGAGGGCGCACCAGGTAAGCATGTATGTACTGTTGGTGTGGTTACCTAAATAATTGTTTGTTTATGATTTGTTGGTGGATCTTAGCTGTTGTCAACTGTTTTACTTACTCACTTCTAGTTATTATAATGCTTTCACTGTTTTCACTATTATAGGTTGTTGAAGACGGATACAGATTTTTTGATAAACGAAAGGTATGTTTTTTTTCTTTTCCTGGGCATCGCAACACATTTGTACTGTTCAGTAAATAGAAATGGTAATAAAAATAATATTTTCTTGAAAATAAAAAACGCAGATTTACGAGTATATCATAAGAAGTAAGATAGCAAAACGTTGAGAAATATGCAAATAAGAAACACGATTATCTGAACTAAATTTTTGAAAAAACTCCACCAAACTTTAATTTCTCTGACCAGGAATTAAATTGATTACTAGTACTAACTACTTATTAACCGAGAGTGAGGTCTTTACGGGAAATATCAAACTGAGGCCGTGCTGTATTGATGCGTGCGATAGCGAGGTCAATGCGTCGAGGACGAAGTTTGATATTTTTCGTAAAGACCGAACGTTCGAGGTTAATATGTATTTTATTAATAATGGCCTTTATTTGAATGTGCAAGAACACATTTTTTACTTTTCACATGCGGGTATGCGTGCGCATAGGCCATTAACAATAAATCCGTAATGCCCGTGGGCATTACGGGAAATACAGACCTATCAAGAACCAATCAGAGCGCGCGTACTATCGTGGCCATATAATAAGTATGGATAATTTTAAATGTTTTGTCGTTTTGTACATAGTTTTATCTTAATAATGTCTGAAAATTTGGGATTGACATCGGTTATTAAATATGACCGGGCGAGGATGTAATGCGCGATCTTGGTAAGACAGCGGAAATCAAGTTGTCCAAATAGATCTTATTATATAACCACCAGTGAAATACACCAGGTGAACTTTTGCGCGAAAACATATCTTTACACGTGAAAATAGTACCGTTACTATGGTTACATAATAATTGTCTCCTTTCGCACCTTTAGAACGACAGATAAATGATAATATGAAATGGTTTGGTATTTCATCGACGTGCATATAATAAACAGATTATTACAATTTACATGGCCGTTTGGAGATACGAAATTTCTCTTCTCGAGGTGAAACGTAATTCACTCGTTCACTGCATGCGCTCTCTTGCGAAATATGTTTTTCAATGTCACTTGTAGAGAAGTTTCGTATCTAAGTGCGACCATGTAATACCGGTATCCTTTATTTACACTACGGATTTAATTTATAGTTCTTACTTCATGTAATCTTTCCATCCACACCCCAACTTTCCAAACTTGATGGCTGAGCGGGCAGGTTGGATAACCTCTGCTGCTGGACTATCCGACTCTTTTCGCTATATGTCATGACCACCGCAGCAAAGCAGAATGTTACAAAATAGTTTTTGGAATTAGCGAAATAGTCTCTGAAATAGTCTTCCATGAGAACAGTCGAAACGAAAAACATTAGCGCATTCAAAAAGCCCAAAATTTCACCTTATTGTGTATACCTTTTCTACCATCCAAAAACAAACATTGTAATGTATTTTGTAGTGCTGTATTATCGTTATTTATTGATTTCATCACATTTCATCATCTTATTTTCCGGAGTTGTCAAATAGGGTAACTTCCTTCCTCATGTCAGTAATTATTTTTCATCTTTAATAGAAAAATATATGTATAGCCGGGAGCCTGCACATGTTTCGTGTACACTGCATTAGCCGACTGTAAATATAGAAAAAAATCATATCATATCGATCTTGTTTACTACTTTATAGAAGTAAATAAAGAGAGATAACATGAGTTTGTAGCGGAGTTATCTCGACCAACAGTAGTTGAAAAGAGACTTGCTTTCTAATTGTATGAAGTGAGGTACGTTGACTTTTAAGTTGATATATATTGTTTTGATGTACATGATTTGCGTTTCAGTTAGTCACCCTATTCAGTGCTCCGAACTACTGTGGAGAGTTTGACAATGCCGCGGCAGTGATGATAGTCTCCGAGGATCTTATGTGTTCTTTCAGCATTCTTAAGGTCAGCAAAACACTTATACGGAATTTCGTGTTAATATTGCAGCCAGCAGCAATAGTGTTGTTGATCATTAGTTTAGTTGCCTCTTTTAAGTAACTTACCTCTTTTCCACTTCACGTTTTTCGTTAAGAACCAGTAAAATTAGTTTCCTAAGGCTCAATGCTGAAGTGTCTTGTAAGTTGCAAAATAGCGCTTGTGCAGTGGCCTACCTGTAAATCCCTTCACAAAGATTATTAACCGAAACCGGTCACCGTTGTAGTAAAGGGAATTCATAAACTTTTCAACTCAGTTCAATTTTGAATGGATTTTTTAGCGGATAAATAGTATTCGTGCGGACACATAAGTCGTAAATCATATCCTAGTTAGGAACAACTCAACGTGGCACAAAACCTACCCGACATGTAGTATTGCAGTTTTGAAAGCGTTGCATCTCACGTTTTAAAACACCAAAAAGATGTGCCGGAAAATCGTTCCAAGCGTAAGCAGAAGGGATGCCCGCTGTAGTTTTTATAACGGCATGGAAGCTTTCCGGTATAGTGTAAGCGAGACCTTGAATGGAGGGTGTCACTTGGGGATTCTCAACACCGGGCGCACATTTTTCTGATGAGAACTAACACTGAATACTTTTTAATCCGTTCAGCACTACATACGACATCTGGCGAATCTGTTGTTCTTCTGAACTGTCAACATGGTTTTCTTGTAAACAGTTTGGGAGAGTTTTCTTTTTATCATAAGTAGTTTGCCATGTATGATTAATTGCTTGATAATCAAACAACCTATACTACTGTGAACTGTGAAGATTATTCATCTAGTACGTTAGGAATGTGAGAGAATTAAATCCTATACTTGACTTACGATTTACAAGACAACTTGACGACTTTCGTCCGAGACCATTGGACTTGTTCAGGTCCCATGTAACCAGTTACGTGTTTGCGTGACTTGTCACAATTCCTCCAGGTCCTATATGACCAGTCACGTGTTTTGCGTGACTGGTCACGATTCTTCCACTGACCCACTCGTTGACTTCAAGAAGTCCGATGGTTTCGGACGAAAAGTTGTTTTTTGTTTATTTTTATAATTCATTCATTTAAAAATTTACAAGAAAGAGTAAAACAGTCCTATTTTAAATATTTTGTACTAACTGCATCATTATATAATATTTAAACACCGAGAAAACTGACTTTTTACATGGTTTACTTATTCAAGTTGTTTTTCTAATTGTAAGTCTGGTATAAGAATTTTAAAGTATCTCGCAAACCTATTATTATATGAGTAATGTTAAGTGAAGATGCATGCAGCTGATCATGATAAGGCTGGCTGGGGTTGAAAAGCTTAACGGGCCTTAAAAATTGTTTTTTCCAAAACTTGACACAATTTATATATTCTGAGAAAGAATCCCTTTCAATTACCAACTGAGTTATCAAGGATTCTATGCGCTATTGTACAGCAATCATGGCCAGTTCGATTTAGTTTTGTAAGAGAGGTAATTTTCTATCTTAGGTCTTCTGCCGAGCAAATATGGCAAGTTGCACAATCACACTGTGGAAGTTTGAAAGTTAATAGACCTTCAGTAAACTATTAGTAATCATTGATTATGACAGTGTGTTTGAAAGATTTGAAAGACACCTAGATATCATTGTCAGCTGTACACGTATTCGCTCTGATCATACAGATCGAGTGCGATAACTCAGTACAAAATAGCGTTGTGTAGCGAAGTTCAATTTTACTTCACTTGAATCATCAACTATTGAGTATACCTTTATAAAATATTGTGCTGAGTGCAACGTCAGAAATCATTTCCCCGCCTAACATTACCTCTAGTTCAGGATTGTAAGTAGTCCGCTGAGATTCTCACGGAGGTCGTTTCCTTGCAGCCTGAGAACCTGACAGTGAAAGTTGCAGCCGAGCCTGACAACAAGAAAAGTGGAGCAGGGTTGTTCAGACGCTCGAGAAACAAGGTCGCAACCACGTGATACAAACGTCTTTTCTATGCTATTTCATCATTCGTGGTTATTTAAACTCAGGATTACCTATTTATGCAGTATTTATTTTCTCATGGAAGAGATTTTGCAAGTACGTTGCTTGTTTCCTGAAGATTTGCGTACAATTAGGTGTGTGAAATATGGAGTTTGTACTTTACACGAGAGCGTTTGAACTTTTGCCATTGTTTTCGCTTCTTCAGTGTTTGTTCTTGAAAGCCATGCGTCCACTTTTCGTTCACAAGTACACATAGAACAATAAAGTCTATTTTATAACACCAGTGCTAGTTGTTGCTTTAGTTTATTCTTTCATACCGTTTCGAGATGTGGTACACCCTTATTTTTATACAAGAACGTGTTTTATAAGAATGTCGAGACTGAAAATAAGCAAGACTTAAAATGCCCGTGGACCATGGACTTGAAGTTGTATAAAACACATTGACACAAAAGATTTTGGTGGAAAAAAACTGGTTGGTGTTTAGAGCAAGAAGAAACTCGATTTTGCACTTGGAAATAGAAAATAAATGGGGACAGGTTTCAGTGGCCGTTCCACGAGGATTGTAACGTCACAACACGTGATCATACCTTATGGTTCCTATGGCTTCTGTATAGTGCAGCCAATCCACAACCACTTCCTGATCGTTTCCTATGGCTTTCATACAATGTAGCCAATCCATGGCCACTTCCTATTGCTAATGATACACTAAGTTAGTTCTTGACCTGTTCTCCCCCATGAATCTTTATACTTGATTGCTCTGATGGCATTCGTACAATATAGCCAATCCCTGACCATTTCCTTTTGCTGACGATCCATCTAGCTTGTTCTTGGCGCGTTCGTTCAAATAGATCTTTATACATGATAGTTTCCTATGGCTTTCGTTCAATGTAGCCAATCCATGGCCACTTCTTACTGCTGATGATACATTTCGCTGTTTCTTGACCCATTGTCTGCCACAGAACTTCATACCTGATCTTTTCCTATGGCTTTGGTAGAGCATTCCATTCCACGATCACTTCCTATTGCTGATGATACATTTCGCTGTTTCATCACCCGTTGTCTCCCACAGATCTTCATAACTGATCTTTTCCTATGGCTCTGGTAGAGTATTCCATTCCACGACCACTTCCTATTGCTTATGATACATTTAGCTGCTTCTTAGCCCGTTCTTTTCCATCGATCTTTATGCCTCATCTTTTCCTATGGCTTTTGTACAATTTAACCAATCTTTCGCAACTTCCTATTGCTGATGATACGGTTAGCTTGTTCTCAACCTGTTGTCCCCCATACATTTTCATACCTAATCGTTTCATATGGCTTTTGTACAGTATAGCCAATGCATTAGCACTTACTATTACGTATGATAGATTTCGATTGTTCTTGGCACGTTCTCTCCCATGGATCTTCATACCCGATCGTTTCCTATGGCTTTTTTAGGGTGTACGCAATCCATGACAACTTCCTTTTCCTAAAAATATATATACCTTGTTTTTTTCTCCGTTCTCTCCTATAGATCTTCATACGTGACCGTTTCCTGTGGTGTACATTTAGTGCAATTCCTTTTCCTATAGATACCTTTACTTTGTACAGGGTACGTTCTCTTCCATGAATTTTCATACCTGATCGTTTTCCTATGGCTTTGGTACAGTGTAGCCAATCCACGATAACTTCCTCTTCTAAGATACATTTGACTTATTGTTAGCCCGTTCTCTCCCACACAGATATAATACCTTGTCAATTTTTATGACTTTCGTACATCGCAGCCACTCCATCACCACTTCCTTCTGATGATATAGTGAGCTTTTTCTTAGGCAGTTCTCTCCCATATACATGTATCTTTATACCTTATCGTTTCCTATGGTTTTTATAGAGTAGCCAATCCATGACCGCTTCCTATTGCTGATGATACATTTAGCTTGTTTTTGGTCTTTTATCTCCCATGGATCTTCATGCTTTGTTGTTATTTATGGCTTTCGTACAGTGCAGCAAGTCCATCATCGGCAGGAGGAAGTAGTCATGGGTTGACTAAGGCCGAATGTCTAAGGTGAGAACGGGCCACGAAAAAGGTAAATGTATCACAAGCAATGAAAACTATAGAAAACAAGATATAATTTCCATAAGCGATAACGGGCCAAGAAGCTAAATGTATCATCAGCATTAAAAAGATTGGAGTGGATTGTATGCACTGTACGGAAGCCATATAAAAGATGATCAGCTATGAAGATCTATGGAAAAGAACGGGTCAAGAACATATTAGGTAATCAGCAATATGAAGTGGTCATGGATTTGCTACACTGTATAAAAGCCATGGAGAAGGACAAGCTACGTAAGATCTATGGGAGAGAACGGCCTAAGAAAGAGCTCAATATATCATCTGCAGAACGAAGTGGTGATGTAAATTCAGCTTGTCTTTCGCCCGTTCTCCGACATAGATCTTTGTATTTTGTTGTTTACTATGGCTTTCGTACAGTGTAGCCAATCCATGACTGCTTCCTTTTGTTAATGATACATTGGCCTTGTTTTGTCCACATTTTCTTCCATGGATTTTCATTCCCGATAGTTTCCTATAATTGTCATACAGTGTAGCCAATCTATGACCGCTTCGCTTCCTTTTGCTGATGGTGAATTTAGCTTGTTCTTGGCCCGTTCTCTCGCATACATGGATGTTCATAACAGATTGTTTCCAACGGCTTTTGTATAATGTAGCTAATGCATTACCACTTCCTGTTGCTGATGATACGTGTAGCTTGTTCTTGGCTCGTTCGCTCCCACAGATCTCGTACGGTGTAAGCAATGCATTATCACTTCATATTGCTGATGACACATTTATAGGTGATTCTTGTCCTGTTGTTCCCCATGGATCTTCATACTTTATTGTTTCCTATGGCATTTGTAGAGTGTAGGGAATCCATGACTATACTTCTTACTGCTGAAGATACATTTTAAAAGCTTGTTCTTGACCTGTTCTTTCTAATGGTTCTTAATTCCTCATCGTTAACTACGGTCGTGGTACCGTGCAGCCAATCCATGACCACTTCTTACTGCTAATGGTACATTTAGCTTGTTCTTGACCAATTCCCTTCCACGGATCTCATTCGTAATCTTATAACTAATTTTCTGCCGCAAATACTTCAACCAAACAGAATCACTAATCATACTGCGACCTTGACAATATTTGATACTATCTAGTAGTTCGTCTTCGAATGTTTTTCATTATAAGCAACTATATCTGATTTATTAACATGAATACGGTCTCTTATAGCCGTTTCCTCAGACACTGATCATGAGAATTATAATCTGAATTTAAACACATCACAGCTTCCTTTGACCTCCTTTCTTGTCAACGAGTTACATGTTACCCTGTAAAGTGTGGCCTATATATTAAATACCCTTTATGTTATAACGAACACCTGTATCTGGTCAGGTGTGGTTCAGTTAACTCAGTCTATAAAATGGTCATAGTGCATGTTTACGATCCTATAGTATCACAGAAAGTAAAATGTACAAGACATCAATGATTCAGTTATTTATGGCTGACTCTCAGACCCTCAGTCACGTCCTGACTATAAATGCGTTACTTAGATATAGCCATGCACCAGTGGATTAAACACAGTTCTACAAAACAGTTACATGCCACCCCATATCAACTGCGCGCATTCAACGCACACTTTTTGTAAATTACTTCTCTGCTATCAGATGATGAGTTGCGCAGTGCCAGATCGGAATTTCTGCCTTTCATTCAACAGATAATAGAGTTCTTAAAGGGTGCTGAACCATTAACATGAATACTTCCCTCAAATACTGATTATGAAAATTATACAATTTGAATTTAGAAACATCACAGCTTCTTTCAACTTCTTTCTGGCGTAAACGGGTTACATATACTTGTCTGCCAAGTTATACAAGAGAAACTTTTCTAACTTCAGTGAAACAGTATTTATTGAGGAATGCCATTCTGTGAAATTGTAGGAAGTTGTTTGTCTTTCTTGTTCTGATCCAAATTACATGTTTGATTCTCTATATATTAAGCTATCTGAAAAACTTTATACTCACGTACCATTTAAGCAAATCCCGTGACAATAACTTCAACTAAGATTACACCTGTCATCAGAAGATCGATTCAAATCAAAAATAAATTGTACAAAAAATTCTTGAAGACTGAATTATGTTATTACCTTTCGAAATTTAAAAAACGCAGAAATCAACTTAACCATTTTTAAACTAAAATAAGCAAAAATAGCCATTGTATTGACTTTATTTATTTATGTCAAGGCCATTCAAAACAGTTATGGACAGGAATCAGGAATTTATTATTACTCACAAATCAAACGGTGATTGCATACCAACAAAGATAAGAAGTAATAACATCGAATTAAGTGAACCGAAATCAATTGACCGCAACAAAAAAAGATGGCGACTGGTACATTTACCCATAATTCCAAGCGCGCGAAAAACATGAAAACGCTGATAAAAACGTACAGAAAGGATGTAAAAACTTCAAACCTAGCATACACGATGTTGTTAGTGCATGGATACGTTCCCAAACAATGGTGTTCCGGCCACGTTAAGCTATTCGCTGAGTTAGGTTCGCAAGGCATTGTGGTCAAATGTACAGCCGCCATCTATTTTATGACGGTCAGTTGACCGTAACAAAGAAGATAGCGACTAGTACATTTACCCATAACTCCTAGTGCGCGAAAAAAGCATAAACGCTCGTAAAAACGTACAGAAAGGATATAGAAACTTCAAACCTAGCATACACAATGTTGTTAGTGCATGGACACATTTTCCAAATAATGGTCTTCCACGTTCAGCACTTCCCAGAGTTAGGCTTGCAAGGCATTGTGATCAAATGTACATCTGCCATCTTTTTCGGTACAGTGGATTGCAAATGCCTCCAACAGCTCCTTTGGAAATTGGAAATATTCTTTGGAAATTGGAAATATTCTCGCAAATGCCGTTCCCATTACTGATACCACACCCCAGCAATATCTCAGCAATCAAAAATAATGATACATTTTACTTATTCCTAACTTGAAGCTGAGATATCCAAATTAAAGTGAAGAAAGTAACAGGAGCCTAGAGTATACAATCGAATATATCTAAACCTTTATAAACTATGTTTGACACATCTTTCGGAGCAGGAATTGTCCCGGATAAATTTAAAATTGCAAGGGTGTTACCAGTTCAAAAATGGTCTTCGGACACACATGGGTGATTGTCGCCCAATTTCACTCCCATCAGTCTTTTGAGAAAAATTATGGAAAAGCTCATGTTCAATACACTAATTAAGTGCATTGAAGAAAATGATAAAATCCATGACCATGTAAAACAATTTGGCTTGATACTTTGCGTGTGGAATATTCCTCGACTTCAAGCAAAGCTTTCGACACTGTGAAGCTTTCCATTCTGATAAGGAAGTTAGAATACTACGGAATTGGAGGAATTGAGTAAAGACTGCCGGTTCACTTCTTATTTAATTTACCTCGATTGGAACTGTAAACTCTGGGCATCTGTCAATTGCGCGTGGCGTACCTCAGGATTCAGTCCTGGGGCCTCTCCTGTTCTTAAATTAATGATTCAGTAATTGTACCGGTACCCTAGACCTTCATTTATTTGCTTATTTCAATTTACTTTTTTTGCTATAAGAACCTTGCAAATCTAGAAATGATCATAAATTAGTATATGTTGCAAACTGGTTGAATACCAACAAATTATCTCTAAATGTAGGTAAGTCCAATTTTGTTCTATTTATTCCACTTCAGAAAAAGGTCGGTAATACTCCTGTAAAATTATATATGAATAACATTCTTCTGGAAAAGAAATCTCATATAAATTGTTTAGGTATTATGCTGGATACAAATCTAAATTGGAAATCACATGTACCGCTAATACATCTCTAAAAGAATAAAGTACCCTTGATGTTCTCATCGATCTATATTATGCACTGCTATGTCCTTTTCTCATCTATGCCTTTTCGCATATGGCTTAGTAATATGGGGTAATACCTACCCTATTACCATTACCTGAGAAATTTCTGCAATCTGATTGGTCGAGAGCAGTGGTATTTCAGTGTAATTTGAAATACCTATGTGTGAAAATTACAGTTTGCCGCCATTAAGCTAAGTGGCGTGCGCTCGGCATCTAGTTTCCCGCCATTAAGTGACGTGCGCTGCGTTCGCAAGCTTTTTTCCCGCCATTGAGTGACGTGCGTTCGCCAGCTAGATTCCCGCCATTAAGTGACGTGCGTTCGCCTGCAAGTTTCCCGCCATTAAACGACGTGCGCTCACGAGCTGATCTCAAAAATAACAAATGCTGGTGCAGACATTTCTCAGTTACTAGTATAAACAAATAATAGCATGATTTGTACGTGGTATTTGGCATAAATGCCACTCATGATATTTCAAAGTTGTTCGAAATCTCACTCGCCTAACTAATTTATGCCAAATACCACTACCTGTACAAACCATGCTATTACCTATACTAATACCATACAACCTCTTTTCATCTTTCAAAAACATAGTTCTAACATTCTTTAAAGTTTTTCGACCTAGTCACTTTTCATGCGCATAAATGGATTCTGTGCTTAACCCTTATAGAGGCAGGGAGGGGAGGGACTTTGACCGCCTCGATTTTTACAGGGTTTTTCAAAAGGTTTCCGAAAAGATTTCTAACAGCTGTCACCTATTATAAAACACGTTATTTAAAGTGTAAATGAATTTGCTACCCCTAATGGATTTCGCAAAAAATCCTGTAAATTATTTAAAAACTGTCGAATTTTGAAGGATTTTTTTTAGTTTCTACAACAACTACTTTTATTTTGCTATCTTATGAAGCCATTAACATTGCATTTGGCATTTTGGAGCTGAAAAATATAAGAAAGCGACAATACTTCTTGCTTTTACATGTTTCTCGAATTTCGAGAAAATTTCCAATATGGTGTCCGTTTTAAAATGTGGTAAAAATGGCAACATCCGTATCGTCACGTGACCAACTACCTATTAACACTCCTGCCAAATTACAACATGTACGGATAAGGCCTACTGTATTAAAGTGATCTTGGCTCATTGCCCTGCCAGTTTAAGGGTTAATTGGCTTGTAATAAAGATTCGGCTCTTAAATACATAGTGTAGAATTGATTCAAACAGCCAGGAATACAGGGATTGGCAGCCCGGTTATTCAACTCAATTATCTACAATTCGAAGACGTCCGCTTCGCTCCTGGGCATCTAAACAAGATTGAACTAGAACTATCGTTTCACTCAAGAGAAGGTACGAATTTCAAAGAAGATTCAATCAATTAGTGGTTTCCGAGTTACATAAACTAAGCTATGGTCACAAGCTGTTGAATTTGAATGTGACAGAGAAAATCTTAAACTTCCTTCCTAAACTACGGAAACTCGTCCTTTCTACAGTACAGTGCTATCTCAATTAATTCCTTCTCTCCTTCACCAAACCTAAGAATAACCCAAGGGAAATATTTTTGGGCAGATTTAAACTTATTTTCAAAAAATATGGTATTTGCAAGAGTGCGAGAAAGCAACTAATTACTAAAACTGTACAAGATATAGCATATCTTTTTCAGCAACTTTCTCGCGTATGTACAAGTTGTTCTGGACACATATGTTTGAATAAAGTATACTGTATCAAGTATACCCTTTGTGTTTTCGGTGTTGATTGTCAGAAATTGTTTTAAGTACAGTTTCAGTTCAAGAGCTTTTAACGGATGCAAGCGGTATGCTTATCAGAACAAAAATATGAACCCACTTAGCACCTCTCAAACTGAACCTTTGAACATTGCCCTATCGGTTTCTTCGAAATATATCAACAACGAATCAGTTCCATACATCAATGAATTATTCAAAGCTGGACTCGTTTTCAATTACGAGTATATTATAAAAAAGAAGAAATTTAATAGTTCTGACATCCTGATGACTGAGTTTTCCTAAATGAATTTCGGAACAAACACGAACCTCCTGATAAAATAATGACATCGTTTATTTGTGTGACAACTTGCAATACTTCAAAAGTATTGTACATCCTCAACTTTCACTGGCTGGCCGTCCTTGTACGACTTGTCTAAGAAAGTAACTGTGAATAAGGAGGGGAGGTTTGGAGTTTGCACTCAGTGTCGCTTCATCTTTCTTTCCCAAAGACGAGACCTGACGGATTCACGAGAATTCATCTGGAACGTTTATTGTGTAAGTCGAGTGTTTTTAACGTTTATTATGCGAATGTTTGAAGGGAAGAACAAACCGAACTTATTTATAAAGAAGCTTTTTTACTTTACTTAATATATGGTTATAGAATATTTGAAATATGTGTTGCATGAAGTTTGCGCAGCTTTCTAAAGGAGCTGGTTGAGTTGTTAAACGATATATTACAATTATTAGGCGAAAAGCAGTCTGTCCGAAGTCTGTTCGAAGGCTGTTGGAACTGAACCACTTAACACTCCAGTATTACAGTAAAAAGTAATGTTTCTACTTTTTGTCCTATAATACATGTGTGAAATGCTTTAGATAGGAAAAACAAACAAACGTACGAGAAAATATTTTTTGATTCACTTTCATTTGGTTGCATGTGTGCATGTAATACAGCCAGCCTTCAGAGCACGTAACTTTTATTTCACTTGATTTGAATATATTAGCATTTAATAGCTTCAGCCAGGTTTCCAAACGTAATAATATTTGAATTTTATACGAACCAGATAAAATTCGTGAGAGAGATCTCATATATTTTTCGTTTGCAAGACTCAAATCTTCAGTTCAGTTCAGCAATCAAGTTCATGTCAAACTAATTTAGCAAAAATTCCCAGTATTTTTTAAAAAGTTCTTATTAAATCTCCTCTGTACACCGACGCTAAATTGAACATGTTTAGTAATATATATCGAAATGGTCAATAGTTTAATGATATTTTAAAATTTTGTAGTTTTATATTAAAATGTAAATAATTTCACTGCTTGTTTTCAGAATGTGCAGCTCTATATGTCATATTTGATTTGGTTTCAACAGTTTCAATCATCGCCGCCTATCATTAACTATCAGTAATGATTTTTACAGGACAGGTCAGATGTGATGTTAGGCTGAGTTTATTTTATCGACAGACTTTTAATATTGCAGCTTTAAAAATATAATAAAAGAGATACAAATTGTTTTGCCGTTATGATCAAAATATATGCATTTCTTGTGGCCATTGTTTGTAGCAGCTAACTTTGAAACTATTATATTTGCTGGAAGTAATTTCAAAACTATGAAGTCTATTGTTATGATCACATGTTTCACACTATTTGTAATGGAAACAAAAGTCAAAATTTTAATATCTTTTATTCGGTTTTGTGTGTAACCTTTCCTAAGTGATAACACCTGCAAATTTTCACAAAATGTTTGTTGGCGATTACTTTTTTATTTCTTATTTATACAAAGGTGAATATCTTCTTCGCGTGGAAGCGGAAACCATATACTCTAATCTATTATTGTATTTTAAATCCTATTCCGAAACATATAGTATACAATTTCATTGTTTTTTAAAATAGCAAAACTGGATTGCAGGATGACATGTATTTATAAAATTCAGATATAGACTGGTGCTTCTTTATAAAAATTACTTATTGTTCAGAAACTTGACAGCGAATTGTTGTTTAGACAGATAACAAAATTGATGCCTTTGTTGTTACTGTTGTTCAATTTCGTGTTTATAATTATACAGCCATTGTGATTACGGCAGTCGCGGTTGTGTTTGTACAGTGTGGCGAGAGTTCACCAAGTTCGTAACTCTAACGACGCAGGAGCTTTCAGTTTCACTTCACCATGACATGGTGAAAACGGTCTCCTTCCACCCACGAACAACAATAAGTGTAAGAACTCTCACTTAACCTCGAAAACCGTCTCGACTAAGTGCAAGGGCTCTCGCTTCACCGTAAAAACAGTCTCGACGCAAAACAAGCATAAATAAAAGGTCTAAGAACTCTCGCTTCACTCACCGTAAAAACGGTCTCGACGCAAAAACAAGCATAAATGAAAGGCCTAATTAAGGACTCTCACTTCACCGTAAAACAGTCTCGACGCAGGAACAAGCAAAGTGTAAGGACTCGCTTCACCGTAAAAACAGTCTCCGGCGACGCAGGAACAAGCATAAGTATAAGAGCTCTCGGTTCACCGTAAAACAGTCTCGACGAAGGAGCAATCATAAGTACAAGAACTCTCGCTTGATCACAAAAACAGTCTCGACGCAGAACTAGAAGTGAAGCAATCACATCGCAAGGATCAAACTTTTCCCATTTTCTTGCGCTCACTTCAACATTTTCCTCGCAATATCAACACACTCGTTTCAGGTTTGTTAACGCTTATAAAGTTCTGAAATGCTAAAACATAATAAAATCATTTTTAAAATTAGGTTAAAACCGTCGACTCTGAAGTTTGAACTTTCTATAACTTATGTTCCTCCATTCAATTAACCTTTTGCCACGGAACTGTCGCTCAACCATCTTTCACTCCCATGATCCTTTTCGCCTGTTCTACGGAGACAATTTCGAGATGTTGAGCTTCGCCGATTTCACAAACACAACCACTTTGTCATCATTGTATTTAGGTAGCGTAATACATACATGCCCGATGTCTTTTAAAAGCTTCTGGTTATTCGGAGAATATCTGCATTCGTATACATTGAGTTACTTTAGCATGCACGGTGAAAATAGAGAACGTATATATGCATACTGACAAAACATACTTTGATACATAGTATCTCCTCGGTTTATTGAAACTACAAAGGTCTAACAGAAGCATTTAGCATTTGCGCATTTCTGAAACCCAATGTTTGCAGTCATTCTTAAGCAAATATATAGGGTCGGTCGGTCGGTCGGGTAAATAAAAAAAGTAAAAGAAATCGACTATTTAGTTTCGATTTACCATATGTCGCATTAGCCTTTACTTTAACATGTAGTGTTTATCTTTATCGTATTGGTTTGTAGCGTAAATGCAGAGTTGAAACATAAAACAACTGGTTCGACGTGTTGTGTACAAAAATTATGATTTACTTGGGCCATAAAAATATAATCAACTTGTATCAGCATGGTATTTACATACATTATCAAAACTGTTTCTACTTTTTTTTATTTTTTGCAAATTTAAAAAACTGTGGGTCAGTCGGACGACTGTAAACACAAAACTAAGTGTGAGTGTCTTCAACAGTTGTACGATATCCGATCTGAGCACTATTATTGAGTATTGAACCCGGCCGTCGTGTATCTCTGCTATTCCTTTAGCCACACATGATTTCCGGCCTACAACCTTGGGGCCATTTACCAATTTCTCAATTGAACGAAGCCTAGTGATCCAATAATTGGAATATTCGTTGTTGTATGATAACCAAATCATTGCGACTGTTACGCCAGGATCTTGGTATTTAATTGTGTATCTTGGTATTTTAATTGTGTTCGTGGAAAGATTGGAGGAATCGATCATAAAGGATTAAGATCTCTACGATAGTGG
>JANSTR010154274.1:0-10577 GCA_025434805.1 Antipathozoanthus remengesaui
AAGTGAAGTGAAGTGAAGTGAAGTGAAGTGAAGTGAAGTGAAGTGAAGTGAAGTGAAGTGAAGTGAAGTGAAGTGAAGTGAAGTGAAGTGAAGTGAAGTGAAGTGAAGTGAAGTGAAGTGAAACTTCAGATTTGAATGTTTTCTAGAAAGGAAGGCAAAATATCAAATTAAATATACCATTTTCCAATTTCTCAAAACTGGCAAAATAAGACTATAGGAAGGTATATATTCCAACAAACAAGCAAGTAATCAGTATTTTTAAACTTAAGGGCACGATGGCACAGTTTCGTGAATAAGATAATTTAATGGCTTTATATATTATATTAAATTTGAATTCTGCCTGACAGGACAGGGCAAAAGCCAAACTTACCCTCAGGTATCAGTAGAATACTGTCGGTTGTTTGATACATTTCAGTGCATACTAAATTATATTAAATGATTACCGTATTAGTGCAATTGCATTTGTTCTTTCATCAGATCTTTTACGCTTTCACGGGCGACGTAAGGAACGGAAGCTCAAGTGGGACATAAGAACTTTTCAATACAAACACTGTAACACGGAAACGGAACGGAGAAGAACGGCAGGTTTTGATCTGTTACGTTCCGTCTCCGTTTTACAGTGTTTGTATTTATGTCGCTCGTGAAAACCAAGCTTACGTTTTCAAACTGTTATTATGTTATTATTATATTCATTGCTCCTCTAAAAAAGGCCGGATTCACTATTTTTTACCAACAATGCGTTGAAAATGTTCACATCAGTCATTAAAGGATTCACTTATTTCGTAGTTTTTTGTTCATGCATGAACTCTTCAAATGAAAACAGGAACGGCAAATTTTTAAGTACTGCCCCGTTCCCAATATCACGTAAATTGTGAGAATTCAGAGATAAATGTTCTTGATATCTCAGAAGTCTGAGAATCTTCCGCACATTTGGAAAGCTGCCGAGTGGTACTTTGACAACGATCAATTTGGTGTTTCACTTGATTATGTGGGCAGAATTTCTGACGCCAAATGATTTAAGGATAAATAATCTAAAAGGGCAACTAAATAATATTTATAACTTTTTAAGATATTCAATGACAAAGACTGTCATGAAAATACTTTTACCGGCGACGCTTTCTTCATTTTCATAACATGTTCTGTGTACTGCATACTTTCTACTCAGATAGTTTCCGTGTTTTGAGTGCTGAATTTTTATAAATAAATTGGCTTTGTTTTGTTTGAAAGCCAGCATTTTGTTTTACATTTTACGGTTTATAATAGCAAGTTTTATAGTTTTAATGTGAAATAAAATATTTGTGGTTGACAGTTTATCAGAATTCGGTTAGAATATTCGAGAACAAA
Organism: Antipathozoanthus remengesaui; assembly: GCA_025434805.1. Taxonomy (NCBI): domain Eukaryota; kingdom Metazoa; phylum Cnidaria; class Anthozoa; order Zoantharia; family Parazoanthidae; genus Antipathozoanthus; species Antipathozoanthus remengesaui. The sequence continues at coordinate 1,345 of JANSTR010154274.1, forward strand.
CGAAGATAACGAGATTTATAGTTGAATTTGGTAATCAGCTGACTTCGCTGCATGGTTTGGCATAAATGTTTGTGGTAATTTTCAAAAATATAAATACTACCCACATTAAAACGATTATCTGATGATATTATTGGAATAATGATGTAATGTTGAAACACCCAACTGCAGATAGTGTGGAATACGAGTGAAAAGATATTTTCAAATTCAAGCAAAGTCTCGGGGTCTTGTGTTAAGTTTGCATGCTGACCACCTACCATAGTACAACCGATTCCGTTTCAATTCTCCCTTAACCTCTCCCTTCATGCCTCATTAGTAGTCTGTTAGGGATAAAGCGTCGGAAATATTTCACACGGGATAAAGGGTTTTCTAGAGACTTTTTTTGAGGAGAAATAATCATTGATGACCCGAAAAAGCCTTTAGAAAGGGAATTCACCAAATGAACGCTCAGTCGGACATCAGACGAGGCGGCTCCAGCTTTGACCTCTCAAGAACATAATTTGGGTATTAGAAAAATCTATTACTAATACTGATACGGTATCTATTTATCTTCATTTGGTTAGCCAAACTGACCCACTGCAACACAATATAAATTCGATTTTTTTGGCCCAAAATCTCATCCATACTTCTGTTGAAAATGATAAGAAGTTTTGTAAATAGTTGGTGCACTTTAGCAACTACCTTCTCAAAATGAATCTGTTTAATAAAATAATGCTATCAGAATCGATCAAGTATTCACTATGACATTGGGTGCTCGTTCATGCATTGGAGACCGTAAAAATAGCTTAGTTCCGACCTAGTTCCGATTTGGTTATCCAGGTTTCGTATCTACTCGGTGGCCATCGGCGATTTGCGTAAATTGTGACGTCATACGAGAACAAAAATAGGGTGTTACTGTTGGACGAAGCTTTCTTTTCACCAATACTTACTATTTACAGTGAGAGACTTTTGCAGCCGATAGTTCGCAATAGAAACTCATAAACAGTGTGAAGTATGTCTGTTTAGCAATCAACTGCTTTAATGAAACCACAACTGGAAATGTTGATTGTTGAGTTTCTCCAAATGAACTGACAACCCACGCCGGCCTACACATACATCACTTTAGGATTTCCTATACAAACCGTCATTTACTTTTTCCTGATTCTAAATTTGTAGCTCATGTAAGTAGGATTAATTTTATGTTCGCAGTTGCAGCCATGCTAGATTTGCAGAATTTAGTGACGTGAAACACATTATATATAGCAGCTAAATTATTTAACTGTTTACACAAAGTAAGTGGCGAGCTCTTTGCCAATAAACCACTCGAGTTTTTTGCGATTGCGGTGCTGTACAAATCTCATATGTGTAAAAAATGTCAGACTAGACACCTAGATTGTTCTCCATTAGCACATTAATATGTGTCTTTTTGTTTTCCTTTTTCTATCCAAATTCCAAAATACTAACAATAAACTTGGCTGAAAAGTAAAGAGCTTAAACAGATAACATTTTTAGTTCAATGACAAAATCGTTTTGTTTTGGTATAATACAGTACGTGTATTGACTATTATATAAAACCACGAATGAAAGAATTGAGTTTGTGGACTGCATATTAAAATTGACGAGGTTCCTTGGTTAGGAATATCAGATCTTGAAAAGCATTTCCGACGGGCAGGGGAAGTTCATTGTTTAATAGTCTTTTATTCTGTGAGAGGCTAAAATCCAAAGCGTTCAAGTACTTTCCGGTTTACGCATGCGTATGCAAATATTTAGAGGTCGGGTTTAGCGTGCTGGAGTATTGAAAAGCCGCTGTTAACAGAAGTGTGAACGGATTTCACATGAGCACAGCTGTAATTGGGTTTCAAAGGAAATGACCAGGAACAGCCCAGATATGGCTGCAACAACCAAAACATGGACTCTTTTAATGATGCTTCTAACAGGGATGTTTTCTAGTAGTTTTGCTTGGCAAGTATCTTGTCCTTCAAGCTGCAATTGTAGAGTTTCGACACGTAGAAAGGACATCGGGTGGAAAGTTGTTGAGTGTTACGCTAAGGGATTGACTTCCATTCCCAGTGGCATTCCGCTCGACACAAACAAAATGTGAGTTTTTTGCAGTTTATTAGTATTTCCACGTTTATCCCTCCGTGTGTTGGTGATGTTATGTGAAGCGTGGCTTGGCTTAGTAGCTAGAAATCGACCTTATATTCAAACTCGCACACGAAGCTGTGAATTCATTCAGACAGTATGTGTGTAACTTTCCAATCAGCACTTTAGCTTGTCAATTTCACGTAACTATAACAAACTATTCAAAACATTTCTAAAGTACAAATTCTACAAGATGTGCGTTTTATTTTGTTCAAATTGAGTTAGTTTAAAATGAACACGAATAATCGTTTGTTTATGGCAAGAGTTCATTTCTTCGGCCGCCAACCTTCGTCACGGCCTATTGGTCTGCCATAGAACAAGATTGAATGCCCAAATGTAAGCAATGCATTCAATAATGGCCCTTCGACAAACATTTGAGAAGTTATTAAGAATTGGATAATTCTCAGACTGACATAGAATAACTCACAGCTACATCCTGTGACAGTTTTTATATATTTTAAGGACAGACCTATTGATACAGTGAAAAATGCTTCCTGAAAGCTGAAAGCGTTGTCGGACCAAAAACAAACCTTTTGTACGGGAATGAACAATATTTAAAACAATAATAACAAACAAAGAGCTGGGATCTTGCTCTCTCTGTTTTTCAAATCATATTAATTGAGTCCAAACCAGTGCTGTATAACTAAAGTTCTTGGGCTCGCAACTGGTTTCTTATTCTTGTTTTCTTTCGACTTTCTGGTTCCTAAATATTATGAAAACCGGCTTGATTAGACAGCTTTCACTTTCAGTAGAAGCGTTGCCATCGATCAATATTGGAAGCATGAAATTAACGACTTGCTAATAACGCAAAGAACTGATATTAAAAACCTCAAAATCACGCTTTCATTCGTTGGTCCCATTCTAACAGTGATATGTGCATATTTACAGAATTCTAACACGGAATCAGATTTCCAGTTTGCAACAAAATGCATTTCAAGGGATGTCCAACTTATGGGAAATGTAAGTTTGTCGAGTTTTGGTGTTAATATAACATGTCAATTTCATCGACTTGTGTGAGGATGAAAAGGTACATCATTGTTGAAAATAGCCGTTCTCAGCATTGATTCATAGAAGTTCAAACGTTTTGAAAACATAAATGGGGAGGAAACCGCCCCACTTGTTATCAAATTGAGTTCTGGCGAGAACGGATCTGGTATAACATTAAAGATCCAGGTACTTGCGTCAGACTGGACGTGTGATATTGAAAAGAAAAAATATGTTAATGAAATTGCAAACGTAATGGAGGGGAATTGATTGCTCTTTGATCATGGTATCTGCTTAGAAGTTTGTTGTGATTAAAATCTTTAAAAAACACCTGGAAGTTTTTGTGAGCCACACAAACAAATTATACTCTCAAACTAACAGTTTTACGAGGTGCCTGCGAGACCCTTAGTTGATAAAGATAAGGCAAATTGATTTGCAAGTGTGTCTTGCACGAGTTCGAGGGATGTGATCTAGTTTTAAATTGATTAAAAACGGAGTAGGAGCTACGGGTCATTGATTTTAATAAAAGGCTATGGTAACCACATTTTGAATAATTATGTTATTTATTGTAGACCTAAAGACATAACATTCTTAAACTCAAAATTCAAATCACGTTTGACTTCCCAAAAAGACTAAAAACGTAAATGCTCCAAATGCGGGGGTTGTCAAAAACGCCCATCCATAAAAACGAAACTTGAATTGCCTGTATTGTCTGATATGAGTGAGGCAAAACACAGCTCATCTATTCTAGCTTTTAAAGCGATGTCAGTTATTATCCCAGTCTGCCAGGGCCCTGTGATATGTTGGTGCGTGTTTGAACCGGTGAACAGAAGACACGTGAAATTGCGCAAACACGTTTACAATATAACTAAAAGATTAACAGTATATTTGCCCTTCTTTGCCATCTCCTCATGACATAGCTCTTGAGTTGACATGAAATATAGAGTCCGTGTTTTTGTTTCTTTTATAAATGACATAGATATTTCTAAACAAGTGATAATCGTATATTACTCTGGAATTTCAGTTATAGCCATATAGGTACATTTGGATCTCTCTTTCTTGGTTTTTATTTTTAGTTTACTGTGCGTTTTTATTCGCTTTCCTGCAGCAATTAAATGGCCTGTTTATGTGAAAATGCGTTAAAATTGAAACAAGGTGTACATTGTATGTTTGAATACACAGGGAAGCAACTAGAAATTCTTTATATTATCACTTATGTATTTGTGGTTTTAGAGATTTGTGATCTCTCTAAGCTAAAGAGATACATTCTGAAGTTCATGACATATATCATGACTTCAGTGAGACACAAGACCTCCAACTGCATGAATGCATTTTTAGTGCATGAGACAAATTTAGGTGTGTTTTCTGCACCGGGTAGAACTGAGTTGAATTACTTGTGATCTCAGTTCTGCACATCGCTTAAATGTAAAAAATGCTCAAAATAAATTTTGGGAAGTCCACGCCGGTAAATATGACGATTAAAGTTTTCTTTCCAATTGTGACGAAGATATAAAGACTGAATAGAAAACATCAAAGCTGGTTCAAGAGGAAATTTGACTTTATATATATTGAAATAAAAAAAATTTAAGCTTTGCAAAAATAATAGTTTGGGAGGCTACTGAACATCAGAGGTATCCCAGCACTTGGCAAATATTAGTTTCATCAAAAAAGGCTTTGATTATAATATTTTAATTACAATAATTATACAAATCAGTTTGCTGTGAATGGCATTACCAGTCGTTCGATTTGAATAAAATTCTCATACTGTCAAAGCATCTATTGACATAGAACTGATCAAATACGATGTTTAAAAGTAATTAAATTAAACTTATCTGCTATAATATTATCATTTGAGATCATATGCACTCAAGCTTTAGTAGCCAGGTTGGACTCAGGTAATATTTGAATAATAATATTTGATAGCAACATATATGGTTTTCAAATCATCTCAAATTGGAAATTGGTTAGTTCAATTAGTTAGTGGATTGAAGTAGACCCTTTTGAGAATATATTGAAAGAAACCTTTCCTGAAGTGAAAAGATAGTTGAGTTTAACGCAAGATGTAGGTTATCGTCAAGATGAACGATCAACACGTATAAAGGATTAAAGGTATACCATTGATTCATTATGTGTGTGTCTGCATACGACGCAAATAAAAAATCCACTGTTTCAACCTTTTCCGCTATTATCGTTAAACAGACTTCACTCCTTCAGTCGCTTCTCCAACAATTATGTTTTTACTTGACACGTTGGGATTAATTTTTTGAAATAATTTCAAAAAAATGTAAAAAGAAGTGACCCTACGCAGAATCGTGTCAAACAAACTAACAATCTAACAAGAACCAACAATTTAACACCAATTTATCGAAGGTGCAAAACGTGTCCGGGACAAGACTGAAAATTACCAAGCACTCGATTTTCATCGATATCGAAGCGGAAAACTGATAAGAGCACGATGAGAAATTCACAGAGCCATAAATTTTTGAATACGATTATGTCATATAACTACTTATGGACTATTCTAGAGTCTTAGTCATGTTAAAGGAATTTGTAATATTCGATATCGCCGACAGCCTTTTCGACACTAATTTTTCAGAGGACCCCCATGTAAACCACAATCGGGTGATTGGGGATTCGTCTCAATAATAATAATAATTATTATTATTATTAAAACAGTTTCGGCTTTTACTGTCATACTATCAGATCGCATAGGCGTCGTAGTGCATATAATTTCTAGCTGATTTTTTCCCATTTGAACGCAAACATCGTTGTGGGGGTTACAGCTTAATTTATGACAAAGGGAATGGCGATACAACCTGACAACGATAGAAATGTTTACTACGAACCAACTTTTCTAAGGAAGTCGGGTTGATCAATGGGTATTCCGCGAGAAATTAAACCTTAAGCTAAACTTACATGGAGACTTGACTTCCGTACAATAAATATTCCAAATGTAATAGGTAATAGTTCTTTAGTCTATCCGGCGCTATTAAATCTAGAGTGACCTGACAACCAAAGTTGTTGTTTAGCCACAAATCTTTGGTTACTATCAAATAAGAGTAATGATATTATTACACGAGTACTTATGAAGTGTTATAGAGATATCCTATGGCTATGTCAAGCAGCAAAGAGGTTTAAAATAGGCTTGACTTTCGTTCCGTAAATATATGGCATACTAGACGTACATGTATAAGCTTTCGTTTTTACGATCCATAATATGACAACCAAACTTTGTTTTCACAACAAAACTTAATGTTACCAAGGAACAAGTATATCGCTATTAGTATTAGAGGTTCAGAAATAGTTTTAGTACAGATATATACCTAAAAACTGATAACTATATCTTTGTAAATATACAAGAAACTTCTAGTTAACATGGAACATGGCGGGTGTCATTAGAGTCTATTTATAACGTATGTATTAAGAAATTCGGAGGTTCAGAAATAGTTCTAATTTTCTTTTCGTAAATATATATCTATTAAAGTTTAACAGACATGCAATAATCTGTTATCTATATGCGCTGATAATGGCAAACTTGCAAGTGTTTCCAAGCTAGGACCCGTTCATGAAGGAACATGGATACGCGTCTTTATCTATATATATGACAACGTCGAGTTTTTCGGCAGAGCGTTATTAAAGTTTAGCTTTTATGCTTCACGTTTATTTATACATTTATATATTTTCAAGTTTTACAATCCATATATGATGTCACCAACTAGTCTGATGGCTAGATTTTATGTTTATATTTTGCTTATAACAAACCGGGACCATTTAAGACTACAGTTTCTTGACGCAGAGTCTACTTCTGTACCGATCGCAATAGTCTATATTAGTATATATTGTATGTTGAAGCAGAAAGGATTTCCCAAAGCCTTTACTATTTTGCTTTGGTGAATGTTTTAGTATGCCTTTTAATACTCTTTTATATATTTTTTCAAGGTTCATCTAAGGTTTTTGTTATTTAATTTCTATTTTATTATTAGCCAATGTGTCGATGTGTCAATGTGTCTTTTCCTATACCCACTATAACAAAAATACTACTCGTCATGAACCTAAATTAAAATACTAAGTTATTGCAGTTTTAGTTATGGGTTCGCAAATTAATCGGTTCGACATATACTAACTTTAATTCAGATCAAGATGAATTGGCATAAAACACAGTTATAAAATTTAAAACAAACGTTTTTGGCTTCTTCAGGTTCTAGAATGGCTTCTACAATCAATAAACTGTCGTCGACTTCGTTAACAATTCGGCTGTTTGGTTTTTAAAAGAACACCTTATTAATTTGTTTGCTCGGTTTGTCGGCCTGAGGTCTTTCACGAGGTCATATTAAAGTACTAAAAACCTTTCCAAGAGAGCAAACTGTTCTCCCACACAGACCGAGCAAACAATGCATTTATTTTGTCGAAAATGGAAATAGGTATTTATTTTTCCAAGTAAACAAGTCCAATGCAGACTAAAATGTATCAGAATGCACAAATCAGTGCTGACATGTAACAAATAATGATTATTATCAAAGTCTGCGCGAAGTATTTTGTATACATATTCTCAGTGTGTGGAAATCCAAGACAACGGAAATAAATTCAACATGGACTTGATAATCTGTCGCGCTTTCGTATGTTAGTCTATGTTGATTGTCGGCCCTTGTGAAAGCCTACATCTTGAGAAAAGCCGTTTATATTTCGCCCTTTTTATAATTAATGTTGCAGCATAAGATTATAAGTAAATTTTCCCGGTGACATTTCAAAGCCCCCGACCTTTCTCTAAGTTGTCATTACCATCCGTTCTGAACACCAGTATGTCAGTTACAGTGATATATTTGTTCCCAGAAATAATCATATAAGATTATTGTATTCAGCAGACAATTGTCGCTTCGGTACCCGTGTTAATGAGTCCAGAGTAAAACAAATCGGTTTGGCCGCATGTGAGCAAGTTATTTAGTGAATTCCGGATATTTTTAACTGAAGCCTTTCGCAATATAAATACAGCTTTCTTCCGTAGTCGCGATATAGGAAAAAACTGTGTTTAAGTATTAAATTGTCATTGTTTCAGTATTTTACCGGGCGCCATCTTTTCCCACGGACATCTGTCGCTTCTTGCATTTCTTTAGATAATTTTGTTGACTTTTACTAATCGCATATCTGACAGGTTCTTTTCTCAGTGTTTATCTTTTAACCGTTGGGCGAGTGATTTGTCTTGGCGCGTACGTTGGACGTAAATGACCCAGCGGCGCGAAATCCTGACAAATGTTTTGCCGGCTCTTACTCGCATCTTACTGGGGTTTATTTTACGATTTCTTCCTATTTAACAAAATTGAATATTAACCAAAGATAACTCTGTAATCAGTTTTTTGCTTGCTTTTCGAATTTAATAATATATATAGAAATATTTGAATAAACCAAACTGGTTGCAGCTCCAAACTCCCTTGGTCGATAAACAGATATCCTTCATGTATCGTCATTTTTCAGTAATATTGTATTTTTGAATGTTTTGTAAAATCAGGGCATTTCCAGCTATTTCAAAATTCTGCGGGCGAGTATGCATCTGGAACCCCAGCTGTCACAATCCAAGATCGTACAAAACGCGCCCGCTGTCCCTGTTACACACAATTGAAGTGAACTGACCAGCCAAGAATCATAAAAATCCTAACACGATTACGGTGTTTGATTGTTTCCTTTAGCGATATCAGCTACAATCAAATAGAGAACGTAACTGATGGAGTCTTCAACATAAGAAGTTTAAAGTATCTGTAAGTATTTCTTTCTGAAGACGTTTATCATACCATCCATTCACTGATGTCATTCACCTGACTGGCTTTCTTTCTATCTATGCTGTCCGGTTATCTGTCTAGTGCTGTCTGTTTATTTATCTACCTACCCACCTACCTGCCTCTATAGCTACCAGTTTATCCATGCCACCTACCTACCTACCTACCAACCAACCTGCCTACCTACTTACCTACCTACCTACCAACCAACCTGCCTACCCACCTACCTACCAACCCAAGGTAGGCAGGTTGTTAGGTAGGTACCTACCTACCTACCAACCTGCCTACCTACCTACCTACCTAGGTGGGTAGGTAGGTAGGTGAGGGTGTGTAGGCAAGGGGGTGCACAAGGTACCTGCCTTT
>JANSTR010154285.1:0-10576 GCA_025434805.1 Antipathozoanthus remengesaui
TCTTGGTGAGTCTTGAATTTTACCATTTGCCACTCCTTCTATATAATTAACTGATGAACAGCATTATATACAAATAATGATAGTGAATTATGTGATGAAACAACATTTATAATAATATTCAAAATACAGAAGTTTAATAAGTTAAATACTTAAGTTGACAATGTCATTGCCTTTAAGAAATTTAAATTAACAGTAATTATTGTGCTCATGACAATCTTGAATTGCAGTTATACCATTTAGGTAAAATAAATGTGCTTTGCCTTAATAGGTCAATCTTGAGTTTAAAAAATAACTTTATCCTAACAAAAACAGTAAAATAATTACAATGTATAAATCTTTTAAGGCATTAATTTACTTACTCCCAAAACTCCTGCTCTGTCAGCCACAACCCAACCAATCAACCAATCAACATCACTGCGATGATTGGGCATACAAATTGCGTTTTCATGCCCAAACATTTTGTAATCCTCCTTTGTGCCATAGAGTTTCAAGTCCAATCCTCCCCACCACTCAGTCAAGAATGTAAGTTCTGTACAACAAAGTGAAGTATTTTCACACAGGTTAACTCAACTATATACATTGGACAATGACAGCTAGAAGAGGAATACATCAAAGTAATTATTTTTATTTGCATTTAAAAGTTGATACAGGATCTCTATGTACCGAAAAACAAACCTTTCCCTGAAAACATACAGTAATGATACTAAAATTTTGCCATCGCTATACCATGATCTCACTCCATAATAAGCCATGACCAAGAATGAGTTTTTAGATTTTATGTGAATTCAGTTAGACTGACCAGTTTAATATCTTAACAGTATTGTTGTACTTGGATAAACCTTGAAGCTATTTACAGTATCATAACAAAGTAACTCAAGAATAGAGGGGGAGAGGCACTTCCTCCACAATGAGTTCTCAAGCGGATCAAGCTTTGGCATGTGAGCAGCTTTTGGTTAACTAATTACTTTATATAACAAGAATCCAGTTTTAATTAAGACGAGCAGCCATCTTACAACATGTCCACCATTTTTGCCACCTGATCTTGGATTTTCAAACATAAATGTTTCCGTTCAGGAAAGCTGTGCAGCAAATGTTCTTAAAATTAGTAGAAAACATGTATTTACAGCCTCAAATAGGAAATCGATATACTTAAGATCGAATAGAGTTGAAAAGACGAAATTTACAGCACAGAACACATTTTGTCAAAAATTTACAGTTTTCTTATTTAAACTCTAATTTCCGAAATTAAGTCTGCATAAGTTATTATTATTGTGATGTCATCAAATTAACATCACAAGATATGTCATGCATTATTGGACTAAAATGGTACTGACAGTTTCATTTTGATTGCTAATAATCCAAAGTATATTAGATAGAAAGTATTTTAAACCTGATTGATTTTTCTGTGTATAAATAATTAATATAAAGATCACTGATTTCCTTTCATTCATTTATTCAAGTTTCAATCTTTAGGTCAGAAAAGCCCTGGGGGTCCTTTTGTTTCCACCCCCCCCCCAGTCATTCAAGGATTAATTATAAATTACTTATGAACTGCATGTTAGTCATGAAAGATGGTAAGTTAGCACTATAAAGTACTTACGGGACCAGTGTAGGTACACAATGTTCATATTGATCCATCTGTACAGATCTCTGTGCACCAGCCATATCGGCAATAACAGCACCTGAACAACATTTATCACAAGTCCACTAACGAGAAACACAAAAATCAACCACAACCACACCAAGGGGAATTTCTTTATAAGGTTGAGCATTCCTGCCATGTTCTTTACACACCTAAATGGGAGAGCATAAATTACATTTTTAAGTTATGTGAATTATTACTGTATCTTTAACTATGTAATAACTAGTCCAATGTAAGATATAGTCACAGAATCGAATGACAACCCTATACACTGTGTATCTCAAGTTCACAATGTGTTGACAGGGTTCATACTGAAATTCTGGGTAAAATTGAGTGTGGAATGAGCCAATCAGATTTGAGGAAATTGTTATTTTTATAATAAAATCTATTATTGGACAGTTGAATTCATGAACCAGTCACAATCCAGTATAATTTTTCCCTTAGGTTTAGCATGGGCACTACATCAACTGGGATAGGAGGTACAACAGTACTTAATATATGCTTTTCTTATCCCAAACTAAAGTCCAGAATGACTTACAGTTTGGGAAAGGATCAAGGTACAACCAGTAGGGAAAGGTGGTACAATTTACCCATGTACCGGGCTTTAGAAGGAAACACTAACAATCTTAGTTCCAAGCATAATATTTCTGTGTTGAAGAACATGTAACAACCTGACACATACTATAATACTGATATTAGTCATTACATAGTTCTAAACTGTTGCAAAACAAAACGGACTGCAAAATGCTATTGAATAGTAAGATTTAAATTTTAAAAAAGTATCTTTCATTTTCGGATACTGCAATATTAATTTTCTAATAAAGTGGTTTTACCCACTAGTCTACCCGATCTGTCTGTAAAGACTAAAGTATGTACTCATATCGATATTTTGTTCTCAATCGTACATGATTACAGACCGAATTGGACTGCACTCAGTCAACAACACGTTGTATACAACGACACGCTCACAGACGTACATACGTACAATTCCAGTACCTGATCGTTCTCCACGTAGTATGCCAAACTCTCGCAAGCACCGATCAACGCTCCGCTGGTACAAAGAAAGAAAATATGGACTTTTCCCCTGGCATGGCGTGGGGTGATCGGCCGACCGGGTGATCGGTCTTCTAACGGGAACTACCGCTGACCACGGTCACCCTCCAGGCCAAAGTACTGGATACTACTAGACTCGAGCTCAGTCAGGAGATGGGGAGAAGGAGCGCGCGACCGAACCTCGAAGTACAAGTGAAGCGATGCACGAGAGGCGAGCCGGGAGTACTGGACTGGATACAGCGAAGGACTTTGCAGAAAGTCTATGGGTACTACGTATGATAAAATTAACCGAGAGTTGACATGACCAAAACAATTTTCCGTCTCATTCTTACATTCGTTTATCACCGCTGTGTAATTTACGGCGCGGAAAATTGTTTTGTCAACCCTCGGTTGATTTTATCATACGTTTTACCTACCCGCCGACGCAGTCTATAGTTTTTTAAAAACTATTTACTTAGAGTACTTCATCCTCAATTGCGCGATTCATCCTTGCTACGCGATTCTTCGTATAATTTGCATTGCCGACTACCCTGCGCGTTCTGCTCCTCTTTTTATTAGACATTCTCAAACAATTTAATATCAGTTCTTTCTCTATCACAATCGCTTGCTGCCATCACCATTTCGTGACATGTATGTAATAAACATTAAAAAGCAAGTTGCTGTCGTCCTAATATTAAACAACAAATTATCTTATTTGAAGGACCCAAAATACGGAATTACACCTTTATCCGTACGCGTTGATAAGTAAAGTTTGTAATAAGTTGAGCGCGTTTTCCTATTTTTCACAGGATGTTTCAACAAACCCTTTATAGCCTGGGTGGTGAATGGTGAAAACGCCGCGCCCAATTCCTGGCCTTGGCAAATTTCTTTGCGTGTGAATGGACGCCATATATGTGGTGGATCTCTCATTAAGCCTGATTGGGTGGTAACTGCTGCCCATTGTATTAGAGACTCCCGGCCCAATGGATACACCGTCGTAGTTGGTTAGTTCACTTCAGTCATGGTTAACTTATTTTGTCAATATTATACATAAAATAAAATAATATACAATAAGTCAATTTGACTTAATTCCCACGGCTTTCCCTAGAAAAATGCAGTGTCGGGACTGGGAGCGAGTTTGAAGAGTCTATTTCTTTTTCTGTATGTATATGTAGTGAGCGACTTCAACTTTGGTACGGAGTTTCGACATTGAGTAGTCATAATAATATTAATTTTATTAATAATAATATTAATAATAATAATGTTTTTTTGTTTTATTATTTATAACCAACTTTATTTAAAATCTTCAGAAACTTTTTTACTTAAACAATAAAACATGCTTTTCTATGGGTTTACCGGCAAGATAAACCACGCAGGATGTCGCGAAAACAAAAGGCAGTGTTCTCACAACATCCTAAGTGGTTTATTATGCACGTAAATCCAAAGAAAAGTATGTTTTATTGCTTTTATAAAATAACTGTAAAATAAACACGGAACTATAGCGAGCGAAATTTCTTTTTAATTCGGTTAAAATCTAAATTCTCCCGAGATTTGTCAACTCGTGCAAAACGGCTAATCAAATTGCTTGTATAAATCAAATTTCATCTACTGTTCAAAGTGAATCGTGTCAAACAATCAAGCTAAAACAACATTTTTTCAACAACAGAGATTACAATTTGTTGATCAAAATTTACTTGATCACTGTGAAAAGGTAAAGTTTTCTGTCCAAAAGGAAAAAACAAGAAATCACAGTTCCGGAGTTACAAGTTTCGTGGCTTATAGGCATAAATGTTTATAACATTTCCGATTTCACGTGAAGAAAACATGTGGCTGAAAGCAGCTGTGTTTTCGTGAGAAATGGACGTATTGATAGATGGATGAACTTGCAGCGGTTGTAGTAGTGGCCTTCATTATTTGGTGGGTTATCCAAAAATTGTGGCTTGTCATCATCAAGTGCCGTGCAGAAAGGACGTTGCTGCATTTGCGGAGTTAAGTTGTTGAACGGAAGGCATATTGTGGAAGCTGTTTGAACACTTTGCAGTTAACTGCAGTACTGTTACCGGCACTGCTTTTTTGTGAAAACAAGTTAATTTATTTGTAATTTTGAATTAAAGTAGACTTTTATTGTTTCGACAAACCTATAAATATAACTATAGACCACTATGTTGTCTTTTTAGTTTTTTTTCCTTGTGATGTTTCTACGAGGCTGTCCAATTGTTCAATCTGTATTTCTGCATCTTTGCTTTGTTGTTGCTCATCTTACTCAACTACATTTTCCAAGCCTCCCTCTTTCGATACGGTATTAAATTATTGAACTTCGCCAAGTTTAGCAGCCATTATTTTGAGACAAAAAAGGGACACTAATCTTTTCTCGCTTTCGGTCTGGCTTTTTGACCAATCACAGCGCGCTCACTATTTTGGTTATTTTATAAAAATAATAACTACTACTTTTTAAATCTAAAATGGCTAAAAATTCTAATTACTAAAATTATGAGCAGTAAAATCTAAAAGAAAGATGATAAAGAAAAACTCTAAACGCGATCACAATATTAATGACAATAACAATAATATTAATGTTCATATTGATAATTATTAATATTACGCCTGCCATGGCGGCGGCTGTGTATTCTATTCGCTCTAAAAAGCTGAAAGTGAAATTGACGAAGCAAATGAATAGTGATGTTCTAGAGTGCAAGAGACAAGCGCAAAAGTTGGTTGCATCGGATAACGCGCCTTTGAATCGCAATGGCAGAAAGAAAGGGTATATTGAAGTATTGAAACAGTTCTGGGAAGAGGTGCCGGGACTGCTGCCCGAGTGCCTCACACTTCACATGCCATCTTCATTTGTTTGGGGTCAAGATAATGAAGGAAGATCAATAATTGTTAACGTCTCGACTATTGAGAATGCTTACGATGAAATATCCAAATGGCGTAAAACACATTTTAGTCCCTTTCGGAAAAACGGGAAAAGAACTAATTAATTGAAAGAACTAATTAATAAATGGAACAAGGGCTCAGAAATGGAATTCATTGCCCTTAAAGTCGCTATTGTTCTCCTTGCGCTCTGTCTACAAAAGCTGGGTCCTAAATTGAAATCAAAAGATCACCAGGATTGTTTGGCAAAGCGTCTTGTCTTATGGAAGAAAGGCGAGGTTGACACTCTCCTCCGCGAAGAGCGCATGTTACAGAGACGTTTTGGAAACTCTCGTCGGGCGACAGACCCTCCAAATCTTGCAAATCTTGTAATGACGGGACAGATCAATTCTGCGCTACGATATCTCAGCGATGATCAAGGGATCTTACCCCTTTCTGATGACGTCATGGAACAGTTAAAGGAAAAACACCCAGAACCACAGGGTGCCCAACTAGGGTCTCTTCTATTCGGCCCTATTCAGATGTCTCCGATACTCTATACCATGAGATCAATGGAGACATGGTCAGGGACGCCGCCCTAAGAACTAAGGGCTCGGGGGGGCCTTCTGGTATAGATGCAAACGGCTTCAGGGAAATTCTTACGTGTAAATCCTTTAAGAGATCAGGATCAGAACTTTGTGAAGCTATAGCCAATATGACCAGGCGACTATGCACGGACTATGTCAATCCTCGGGGTCTGGAAGCAATTTTGACAAAGGAGAAGGAGCGGTGCAACCGATTGGGGTAGATGAAGTGTTAAGGAGGATTATGGGAAAGTGTGTCACGAAGGTCATTAAACCGGATGTTGTAGATGCGAGTGGCTCTATGCAGGTGTGCGCTGGTCATAAAAGTGGGAGCGAGGCGGCCATTCACGCAATGCGGGAACTTTTCGAACATGACAACAGTGATGCCGTTCTCCCTATAGACGCGTCGAATGCCTTCAATGCCTTGAACAGAGCCGTCGCCCTGCATACTATTAGAGTGTTGTGCCAATCAATAGCGACCTACGCAATAAATACCTACAGGGAGCCCGCACGCCTCTTCATTGGTGGTGGACAGGAACTGAGATCATCCGAGGGCACTACACAGGGCGACCCACTTGCCAAGAGTCTATACGCCATCAGCCTTCAGCCACTCATAACGCGACTACAAGTCAAGAGCGCAGCTAGCCCCAGTGTTTGTATGCGGATGACGCAACTGGATGTGGCTCCCTAGAGGATGTGAAGACATGGTGGGACGAGCTCGTGGTGAGCGAGCCTCCACTGGGATATTTTCCAAACCCCAAAAAGTGTTGGCTCATTGTAAAACCTGAAAAAGAGAAAGCTGCTAAGGAGATCTTTAGCGAGACAGCCATTAACATGACAACTGAGGGTCGAAAGCATCTAGGAGCGGCTCTTGGTTCCAGAGATTTTCTTAAAGAGCATGTTGGTGAAAAAGTTGAGGAATGGGTTGCACAGGTTACCAGACTTGTGGAATTCGCTACAACACAGCCTCAATCTAGTTATGCAGCCTTTTTACTTGGATTAAGACACCGTTGGACATATTTTTTAAGAACTCTGCCCGACATAGCCCCTTTTCTTGAGCCGTTAGAGCGTGCCATAGCGGATTTGCTTGTACCAGCTATCACCGAACATGTTACCAAACATCTTTTAGAACTCCAAGTTCGCTTAGGCGGGCTTGGGCTAGTCAATCCAGCCAGAGCTGCATCACAAGAGTATGAAGCCTCTGTTAAGATAACGGGCCCTCTTGTGCGGCAAATTATCGAGCAAGCCCACAAGCCGCCACATGAGACGGAAATAAAGACCTTACAAACGAGTGCACGAAGAGAAAAAGATGAATGGTTGAAGATGCAGTGTGAGCAGGTGAGGGAATCCTTGCCTAGCAAAACCGAACGAGCGGTAGAGCTAGCTATGGAGAAAGGAGCTTCGAATTGGCTGACTGTGATCCCGATAAAGGAGATGAATTTTAACTTGAATAAAAGAGAATTCAGAGACGCAATTAAGCTAAGATACGACTGGGAGATCACTGACATACCGGCCATTTGCACATGTGGGGACTTGTTTACCGTTGACCATGCTATGGTCTGCCGGCGTGGCGGGCTGATTATTCAGAGGCACAATGAGATTAGGGACTTAGAAGCTGACATGTTGCGCATGGTCTGCACCGATGTAGAGACAGAGCCAGTCCTTCAGGAGATCACTGGGGAAGAGCTAAACAGAGGCGCAAACAAAGCGCCTGATGCCCGACTAGACGTTCATGCGCGTGGTTTTTGGGACAGACAACAATCTGCGTTCTTCGATGTTCGGGTGTGTCACCCGAACGCAGATTCGTATCGAGAACTGTCTCCGAAACAGATATTCCAACTACATGAAAATGAGAAGAAAAGGCAATACAGCAGACGGGTTCTGGAAGTGGAGCAAGGGACATTCACACCATTAGTCTTTACAAGTACAGGTGGAATGGCCGATGAATGCAAGAGATTCCATAGCCGGCTCGCAGAACTACTTGCTTTGAAGAAAGGAGATGACTACGCTACAACCATATCTTGGATAAGGGCCAAAGTATCCTTTACCATCCTACGATCAACCTTGTTGTGTCTCAGAGGAAGATAGATGCTCTATGATTTATCCACATGTCATAAAAAAGGTTCAAAAGTATTGTAAGTTGTTCATGAAAACTAAATGAAATTGAAAGCGTGAACTTCACTAGGTGATACAACGGGATAATCTTTATTTACAGTTTGATATGTTTGTACATCTTACAAGAAAAAAAGGCTGTAATTAGTGCCGAGGTCGGATCAAACAAAGCACACAACCATTTTATTACAATTTAACCCAAAGAATTAGTTAAATATCTTGAGGATTGCCCGCTCTCGCATTCCTGTTACCCATGGTACAAAACCAGTTGAGTCCGTCTCGTATCATTTGAGATAGTTGAGTTCTGTAGGCTGTGTTTCCATACCTTGCTCTTCCACCGGGAATGTTGCTATGGTTACTATAAAGGGGATCCTCCGGCTGGTCATTGGTTTGGGTGAAATCATTGGATGTTTCTGCAGGGGTTGGTGTGTTGCTATGGCTACGTTGTTGAATTTCCTGGGAGCTGGTGCTTTGGGTTTCGCAAATCTGGAGGTGCGTTGAAGCGTTGATACAGCCACTGTGTTGTTTTTCGTTTGGATTGCTCGTTTGGGCTTGCTGACTGCACATTCCGCCACGATGTTTAGTCACACCTTGACCAATAAAGAACACATCTTGGACTTAGGAACATCATTTTTTGCTAGGAGGGTAGGAGGGGAACTGTATTTGCAGTTTGTGAATCGCAATTTTTTTTATCCCCTCCCCAAGATACTGAAAAATACCTCCCCTCAACCATTTTTAAATTTTTTTAAAAACCGCAACATTTTTGCGGTGTTTTACAAAATACTTATCGTATACCCGTTTCCTCTTCTTTTCTGAGGTGTTCATTAACGTGAGACGTATTAATCTGTTTCATTCCACATTCTACACAAACTATTCCCTTGAGTGTACTAACCTTCAAATCTATATTGGTTTCTGGACTGCAGTCTCTGTGCATGCTTGCTTTCCGCTATCTGGAATTCCTTGCTACTTGTTTCGGCTTCGGAACCCGTCATGCTTAGAGATTTCCTTGTCTGCTTCAAGTGGATGTTGTCTTGTTTCATTTTCAAAATCTTCTCCTGAAGTTCCTCAACAACACAGTCACCCTCGCAGCTTATTCGTTCATTTAACAATCTCTGGCGTCTCAGCATTTCATTAAGGTGCTCATTTTCCGTGGAGAAATCTTTCTCCATCGTTTCTCTTCGGTTTCGTTCCTCGTCTAAACTTTGCTGTAATTCTAAAACTCTGTCTTCAAGTACAAATGATCTCTCTTCCTCTTCCCGTAGTTTTGTTTGCAGTGCTTTAATTACTTGTTCCTTTGCAGCATCTGGAGCTAGAGATACCTTCCTGATCCCCTTGTGGTGTGACGAAAATACTAAATTCTCTTGATACGGCGTCGCTGAAGTCGGTTCTTCCTCAATAGTTATTGACACAGTACCTTCTCCATGAGATGGCCATTTATTGCTACTGTTTTGAGTTTCTTGTGGTTCCACTTTACCGTTTCCAGTGGAAGAACCCTTTGACAGAAATTCATGTTTTTCTATTTGTGGTGACTCAATTTTGTCTGATTCCATATCATTATCAACGTCAAACTCGACGAGTGTCATAAGATCTGATATGTATTCTGTTAACGCATCTCTGGATTCATTGCTCGACTCCAGTTCTCTCTCCAGAAAAGTGACCCGCTCTTTAAAGTCAAGCAACTCTGCCTCGCTCTCTGCTATTTGTACCTGAGCTTCTGCAATGCGTGCCTCCGCTGTTTTCCTAATATTTCTCTCATTCTTTAGCAAAAGTCGCAGCTCATCGTTGTTGGACTCCACAGCTGAGATTTCTACCCTCGAATCGCGAATCACTTGGTGCATATCCTGAAAAAACTGGAACACGTCTGTTGGCGGAACATTGGGAGCTCTACGCCTCGGAATAATCTCCATTAAGAGATAAATGTGCTCTCTATTTACTGATATCGTTTCTAGTTGCACACAGTTTTAATGCGTTCGATGCGATTATGACATCAGCAGAAAAGCATTCTTTAGCTTAGTTCTTTAGTCTGAACATAGTAAATAAGTTTTTAGAATATCATGTCATATTTGTGCTCGTTGATTCCATTAGTTTTCAACTAGTTCAGATAAAACCGAAAATAATTAAATATTTTGCATTTTCGCAATAAAGGCGCGCGCAACGCGAGGAAACGGAATTTCGTTGCGATGACGTGCGCGTTTTTTAAAATTTGAATGATTTTATTCTCAAACGTGGTTGGCCAGCAAGCATGAGACTTGAGGAGATTCCAACTCTCACACTGGTGTGACCAATTACTTTCATTCACAAAAGAAAGTAACAATAATCCCCCCTCCACTCCCCCCCCCCCCTCCGTTCGGCT